>BRXU01000082.1:0-101518 GCA_030267565.1 Pleodorina starrii | reverse complement strand
CCCGTGAGGTCTTCAAAGGGCCCGGAATACCGTTGGAGGGACTGGAAGGCAATTGGGCCCGGAATACCGTCGGAGGGACCGGAAGGCAATTGGGGAGCCCGAATGGCTTTCTGTGGGGTGGAAGCCTTTGGAAGTCCTGGAAGGCGATCAGAGGGCCCGGAAGGCCGTTGAGAGCCCCAGAACGCCTTGGAGGGTCTGGAAGGCCTTCAGAAGGCGCGGAAGGCCCTCGGGGGGCCCCGAAGCCGTTCTGAGGGCCCATGATGCCTTCAAAGGGCCCGGAATACCGTCGGAGGGACCGGAAGGCAATTGGGCCCGGAATACCGTCGGAGGGACCGGAAGGCAATTGGGGAGCCCGAATGGCTTTCTGTGGGGTGGAAGCCTTTGGAAGTCCTGGAAGGCGATCAGAGGGCCCGGAAGGCCGTTGAGAGCCCCAGAACGCCTTTGGAGGGTCCGGAAGGCCTTCAGAAGGCGCGGAAGGCCCTCGGGGGGCCCCGAAGCCGTTCTGAGGGCCCATGAGGCCTTCAAAGGGCCCGGAATACCGTCGGAGGGACCAGAAGGCAATTGGGCCCGGAATACCGTCGGAGGGACCGGAAGGCAATTGGGGAGCCCGAATGGCTTTCTGTGGGGTGGAAGCCTTTGGAAGTCCTGGAAGGCGATCAGAGGGCCCGGAAGGCCGTTGAGAGCCCCAGAACGCCTTTGGAGGGTCCTGAAGGCCTTCAGAAGGCGTGGAAGGCCCTCGGGGGGTCCGTAAGCCGTTCTGAGGGCCCGTGAGGTCTTCAAAGGGCCCGGAATACCGTCGGAGGGACTGGAAGGCAATTGGGCCCGGAATACCGTCGGAGGGACCGGAAGTCAATTGGGGAGCCCGAATGGCTTTCTGTGGGGTGGAAGCCTTTGGAAGTCCTGGAAGGCGATCAGAGGGCCCGGAAGGCCGTTGAGAGCCCCAGAACGCCTTGGAGGGTCTGGAAGGCCTTCAGAAGGTGCGGAAGGCCCTCGGGGGCCCGTAAGCCGTTCGAAGGGCCCGTGAGGTCTTCAAAGGGCCCGGAATACCGTTGGAGGGACTGGAAGGCAATTGGGCCCGGAATACCGTCGGAGGGACCGGAAGGCAATTGGGGAGCCCGAATGGCTTTCTGTGGGGTGGAAGCCTTTGGAAGTCCTGGAAGGCGATCAGAGGGCCCGGAAGGCCGTTGAGAGCCCCAGAACGCCTTGGAGGGTCTGGAAGGCCTTCAGAAGGCACGGAAGGCCCTCGGGGGGCCCCGAAGCCGTTCTGAGGGCCCATGAGGCCTTCAAAGGGCCCGGAATACCGTCGGAGGGACCGGAAGGCAATTGGGCCCGGAATACCGTCGGAGGGACCGGAAGGCAATTGGGGAGCCCGAATGGCTTTCTGTGGGGTGGAAGCCTTTGGAAGTCCTGGAAGGCGATCAGAGGGCCCGGAAGGCCGTTGAGAGCCCCAGAACGCCTTTGGAGGGTCCGGAAGGCCTTCAGAAGGCGCGGAAGGCCCTCGGGGGGCCCCGAAGCCGTTCTGAGGGCCCATGAGGCCTTCAAAGGGCCCGGAATACCGTCGGAGGGACCAGAAGGCAATTGGGCCCGGAATACCGTCGGAGGGACCGGAAGGCAATTGGGGAGCCCGAATGGCTTTCTGTGGGGTGGAAGCCTTTGGAAGTCCTGGAAGGCGATCAGAGGGCCCGGAAGGCCGTTGAGAGCCCCAGAACGCCTTTGGAGGGTCCTGAAGGCCTTCAGAAGGCGTGGAAGGCCCTCGGGGGGTCCGTAAGCCGTTCTGAGGGCCCGTGAGGTCTTCAAAGGGCCCGGAATACCGTCGGAGGGACTGGAAGGCAATTGGGCCCGGAATACCGTCGGAGGGACCGGAAGTCAATTGGGGAGCCCGAATGGCTTTCTGTGGGGTGGAAGCCTTTGGAAGTTTTTTTTTTTTTTTTTTTTCTTTCTGAAGTCCTGGAAGGCGATCAGAGGGCCCGGAAGGCCGTTGAGAGCCCCAGAACGCCTTGGAGGGTCTGGAAGGCCTTCAGAAGGTGCGGAAGGCCCTCGGGGGGCCCGTAAGCCGTTCTGAGGGCCCGTGAGGTCTTCAAAGGGCCCGGAATACCGTTGGAGGGACTGGAAGGCAATTGGGCCCGGAATACCGTCGGAGGGACCGGAAGGCAATTGGGGAGCCCGAATGGCTTTCTGTGGGGTGGAAGCCTTTGGAAGTCCTGGAAGGCGATCAGAGGGCCCGGAAGGCCGTTGAGAGCCCCAGAACGCCTTGGAGGGTCTGGAAGGCCTTCAGAAGGCGCGGAAGGCCCTCGGGGGGCCCGTAAGCCGTTCTGAGGGCCCGTGAGGTCTTCAAAGGGCCCGGAATACCGTTGGAGGGACTGGAAGGCAATTGGGCCCGGAATACCGTCGGGGGGACCGGAAGGCGATTGGGGAGCCCGAATGGCTTTCTGTGGGGTGGAAGCCTTTGGAAGTCCTGGACGGCGATCAGAGGGCCCGGAAGGCCGTTGAGAGCCCCAGAACGCCTTTGGAGGGTCCGGAAGGCCTTCAGAAGGCGCGGAAGGCCCTCGGGGGGCCCGTAAGCCGTTCTGAGGGCCCATGAGGCCTTCAAAGGGTCTGGAACACCGTCAGAGGGACCGGAAGGCAATTGGGCTTCGCTTTCCCCGTCCTTGTAACGTCCCTTGCTAAAAAACAAAATTGGGATCGGAATACCGTCGGAGGGACCGGAAGGCAATTGGGGAGCCTGAATGGCTTTCTGTGGGGTGGAAGCCTTTGGAAGTCCTGGAAGGCGATCAGAGGGCCCGGAAGGCCGTTGAGAGCCCCAGAACGCCTTTGGAGGGTCCGGAAGGCCTTCAGAAGGCGCGGAAGGCCCTCGGGGGGCCCGTAAGCCGTTCTGAGGGCTCGTGAGGCCTTCAAAGGGCCCGGAATACCGTCGGAGGGACCGGAAGGCAATTGGGGAGCCTGAATGGCTTTCTGTGGGGTGGAAGCCTTTGGAAGTCCTGGAAGGCGATCAGAGGGCCCGGAAGGCCGTTGAGAGCCCCAGAACGCCTTTGGAGGGTCCGGAAGGCCTTCAGAAGGCACGGAAGGCCCTCGGGGGGCCCGTAAGCCGTTCTGAGGGCCCATGAGGCCTTCAAAGGGTCTGGAACACCGTCAGAGGGACCGGAAGGCAATTGGGAGCCCCGGCTGGGCAGCTCACGCCCCGCCGCCCCAGCTGGCCGCCCACAGCCCCACAGCGCAGGCCGCCAGCCCTCCACACCAGCCCCCGCCGGGCCCCAGCACTGCCCCGGGCCTGGGACTGCCGACCGCGGAGCTCGACGTGCTGCGGGCCGCTAGCTTGATCACAGCCACGCCCAGCCAGTGGGTCCCCCCCGCAGACACCCTTGCGGCTGGGTACCACGACCAGTTCGTGGACTACTTCGCGGCATGCCCCCACCCCGCCTGCTCGTCCATCGCCTTCCAGGCGGTTCTGCGAAAGCTCTTCATCCGCCACCACCCCCGACTGGAGTCTCCGGAGCTCGTCGATCCCCGCCCCGTCGTGGTCGCCTTCTGCCGCCGGGCACTGCACCAGCTGGACCTGTCACCCCCAGCGCCCCTCGGCGCAATGGAACTGGACGCCCTCCTCCTGCGCGAGAACCACAGCTATCTGTCCCCACGGTGCCCGCATGTGCAGCCCGAGGTGCTGGCAGCGGCCCAATCCGCCCTGGAGCCCGCCCTCCAAGCTCAGACCGGCAATCGCAGCTCTGCCGGCGCATTTCTGAAGGTCTACCACGACCATCTGTGCTCCCTGGCCCCATTCCTGCCGGGCCTGCACCCCACCCCCGGGCACGTGCGCTCCTTCATTGTCGCTGCTCTGGGCCAACTGCAGCAGGCCCGAACCCAAATCGCCCGCCACGACGGCCGCCCCTCCCGACGGGCGGCGCGTGGCGCGCAGCCATGAGGACCGACGGGACCGCGCCCACCTTCAAGCTCCTGACCGTAAACGTCAATGGGCTTGGGCGGGCGCGAGCCTCCAGGCTGCTCTGCTACCAGCAGCAGGTCGCAGGCAACCCGGATGTCACCTTCGTACAGGAGGCGAAACTGGGCAGCAAAGCAGCACTGCAGTCAGTTTTACAACGAGGCAGCGGCCCGGGGGCCCCCTGGCGGGGCAAATGGGGTTACAGCCCGGGGACGGACCTCAGCTGTGGGGCAGCCATCCTGGCGCGGCCAGGGATCAGCCTGCCGGGCTGTGTGCAGCACCCGTACACCTCGGACACTGCCGGCCGTGTCTGCTGCTGGGACTGGGATGTCCTCCACCTTCGCCTACGCCTCCTATGCATCTACGCCCCGTCGGTGGCCGCCAGCCGCCCAGAGTTCTTCCAAAGCCTGCAGCCATACCTCGAGACAGACCGCCACATTCTGCTTGGAGGGGACCTTAACTGCGTCCTGCATGCGGGTGACGAGGCCCAACCGTCTGCCCATCGGGCCGGCGGGAGGCCTGCACTGCAGGCCCTGGTCCACGGGGCCAATCTGGTCGACCCCTGGCTGTCTTCCGGCGTGGGGGGGGGCTTCACTCACCCGGCATCACCAACTCGACCGCCGGTGGCACGCCTGGACCGCTGGCTCATTAGCCAACCTCTGCAGCAGTACGTGACAGCTGTTCGGGTGGTGCCAGGCGCCCCGGGGGATCATCATGGGGTGCTCTTGGAGCTGGCGCTGCCAGGGCTCCCCACCCTCGGCCGCAGCAGCTGGGCGTTCCCCACGTACCTGCTGTACCACCCCAGCCTGCTGCCCCGCCTGCAGTCGGCAGTGGAGCTGGCAATCCAGGCCGTCCAGCAGCAAGACGCCGCTGCTGACCCACGTGAGGTGTGGGAATGTCTGAAAGGTCGCCTCCGCAGTGCAGCCGATCACCTCCACAGACAGCACCTATTTTTTTTTTTTTTTTAATTCCGGAGGAACCCCGACTCGGGACATGGGACACACATGTTGTCTTTTTTTTTTTTTTAATTCCGGAGGAACCCGGACTCGGGACATGGGACACACATGTTGTCTGGCGGCTCCACTGATGCTGCCACTTCTGCTGAGTAGCTAGCGTGCCAGGCTTCTGGGCGACTCCACGGGCCAGCTGGACGGTGCTGATGACTGTATGATGAGTCTTGTAAACCTCCGGACGGGACAGGGACAGGGGTGGGCACCCTCCTTTCTCATCACACCCCGGGTAATGGTCACTGACTGGTTTCGATCCCGGGATCCCGGGGGGAATTGCAAGGTTTCCCTGTTGCCAGCCAATGAACCATTGCCTGCTTCTGTGGGGCGCAGGTAAGTTCCAAATGTCCTGGATGGGACTTGAACCCGGGTCACCCGGGCCGAAAGCAGTGCCTCCGGACGGGACAGGGACAGGGGTCCAGCAGCAAGACGCCGCTGCTGACCCACGTGAGGTGTGGGAATGTCTGAAAGGTCGCCTCCGCAGTGCAGCCGATCACCTCCACAGACAGCACCTGACGGACCAGGCCGCCAGCCTGAGGGCGGCCAAACACGCTGCGTGTGCAGCCCTGGCAGCCATGCAGCATGCTATGCCCGGGCCCGACGCCGGCGCCTTGGCAGCACAGGCCTGCAGCCAGCTCACCACGGCAGTCAAACAGGCCGCCATCCGCCGCACAGCAGCGCTGGACGCCGCGTACACGCAGCATGGCGACAAGGGCACCGGCTGGTTCCACCAGCTCGGACGCGAGGTGCGCACCCGGGAGCCAGTCACCCACCTCTCAGTCCCGGGTCAGCCCCTCCCGGTTCCGCTCAGTGACCCGGGTGCGGCCGCCGCTATCACAGCCGCGGCCCACGCCATGTACAGCAGTGACAGCCCCACGGGTCTGTTCCGGGTGGAGCAGGTGGACCTGACAGCCCAAGACCAGCTCCTGCAGCACCTCCGCCGCCGGCTCCCCCAGCCCCTCAGGGAAGCTGCCGACGCAGCCCCAGCCGCCGGCGAGCTGCAGCTGGACGAACTTGCGGCTGCTCTGTCGTCCTGTCTGAATGGCACCGCCCCTGGCTCGGACGGCCTGCCTTATGAGGTGTACCGGGTGCTGTGGCCGCTGCTGGGCCCGCTGCTGCTCGCCGCCGCCAACGCAGCCTTCACCCAGGGATCCGTGGAGACCGGGGCCGCAGCTGCCGACTCCCTGCCGCTCAGCTGGCGCGAAGGGGTCATCACTCTCATCTACAAAGGCAAAGGCCTGCCCCGGCCCAGCCTGAGCAGCTACCGGCCCATCACCCTGCTCCAATGCGACTACAAGCTTGTCTGCAAGGCCGTCAGCAATCGCCTACAGCCGGCACTGGACTACCTGATAGACCCGCTGCAGACTGCCTTCGTCAGCGGCCGGGACATCCGCGACAACACCCTTTACCACCTGGCCCTGGCGGAGTGGGTGCGGCACTCGCAGCAACCGGCAGCCCTCATCATACTCGACATCGAGAAGGCCTACGACCGGGTCCATCGCCCCTGGCTCTACCGGGTGGCCGAGGCCATGGGCTTCGGTCAGCACACACAGCGCTGGCTGCGCCTGCTCACGTCAGATGGCTCCTGCCGGGTGGTGGTCAATGGGCACCAGTCAGCACCTTTCCCGGTCCGCAACGGCCTTCAGCAGGGCAGCACCCTGTCGCCCGTCCTGTGGGTCATGCAGCTGGAACCTCTCACCTCGTACCTGCACCACCTGCGCAGCACCAACGCTCTCCGCACCCCCACCCTCCCCAACAACGTGCCAGCCCCCCCTGTCACCCACCACGCGGACGATACGGTGCTCACGGTCAGCAATGTCGACAGGGATGGGGAGGTCGCTACCGCGGCAGTCCAGCTGTTCTGCAGGGCCAGCAACGCACGGGTCAATGCCAGCAAGGGGAAGGGGATGGTGCTGGGCACCCACGAGCCGGTGGTGGGGCCCAACGCCGCAACCGGTGCGAGTTTCCTGACTCCCGGTGAGGAACCCCCACGCCACCTGGGAATCCCTCTCACTCTGGACCCGGCGGAGGCCGCGCGGCTCTGCTACACCAGCAGAATTCAGCGGGTTCAGCGTCTCGGCCATGTGTGGCGGCGACACGGCCTCAGCCTCGTGGGCAGGGTGCATGTGGCCTTCAAAGGGCCCGGAATACCGTCGGAGGGACCGGAAGGCAATTGGGCCCGGAATACCGTCGGAGGGACCGGAAGGCAATTGGGGAGCCCGAATGGCTTTCTGTGGGGTGGAAGCCTTTGGAAGTCCTGGAAGGCGATCAGAGGGCCCGGAAGGCCGTTGAGAGCCCCAGAACGCCTTTGGAGGGTCCGGAAGGCCTTCAGAAGGCGCGGAAGGCCCTCGGGGGGCCCCGAAGCCGTTCTGAGGGCCCATGAGGCCTTCAAAGGGCCCGGAATACCGTCGGAGGGACCAGAAGGCAATTGGGCCCGGAATACCGTCGGAGGGACCGGAAGGCAATTGGGGAGCCCGAATGGCTTTCTGTGGGGTGGAAGCCTTTGGAAGTCCTGGAAGGCGATCAGAGGGCCCGGAAGGCCGTTGAGAGCCCCAGAACGCCTTTGGAGGGTCCTGAAGGCCTTCAGAAGGCGTGGAAGGCCCTCGGGGGGTCCGTAAGCCGTTCTGAGGGCCCGTGAGGTCTTCAAAGGGCCCGGAATACCGTCGGAGGGACTGGAAGGCAATTGGGCCCGGAATACCGTCGGAGGGACCGGAAGTCAATTGGGGAGCCCGAATGGCTTTCTGTGGGGTGGAAGCCTTTGGAAGTCCTGGAAGGCGATCAGAGGGCCCGGAAGGCCGTTGAGAGCCCCAGAACGCCTTGGAGGGTCTGGAAGGCCTTCAGAAGGTGCGGAAGGCCCTCGGGGGGCCCGTAAGCCGTTCTGAGGGCCCGTGAGGTCTTCAAAGGGCCCGGAATACCGTTGGAGGGACTGGAAGGCAATTGGGCCCGGAATACCGTCGGAGGGACCGGAAGGCAATTGGGGAGCCCGAATGGCTTTCTGTGGGGTGGAAGCCTTTGGAAGTCCTGGAAGGCGATCAGAGGGCCCGGAAGGCCGTTGAGAGCCCCAGAACGCCTTGGAGGGTCTGGAAGGCCTTCAGAAGGCGCGGAAGGCCCTCGGGGGGCCCCGAAGCCGTTCTGAGGGCCCATGATGCCTTCAAAGGGCCCGGAATACCGTCGGAGGGACCGGAAGGCAATTGGGCCCGGAATACCGTCGGAGGGACCGGAAGGCAATTGGGGAGCCCGAATGGCTTTCTGTGGGGTGGAAGCCTTTGGAAGTCCTGGAAGGCGATCAGAGGGCCCGGAAGGCCGTTGAGAGCCCCAGAACGCCTTTGGAGGGTCCGGAAGGCCTTCAGAAGGCGCGGAAGGCCCTCGGGGGGCCCCGAAGCCGTTCTGAGGGCCCATGAGGCCTTCAAAGGGCCCGGAATACCGTCGGAGGGACCAGAAGGCAATTGGGCCCGGAATACCGTCGGAGGGACCGGAAGGCAATTGGGGAGCCCGAATGGCTTTCTGTGGGGTGGAAGCCTTTGGAAGTCCTGGAAGGCGATCAGAGGGCCCGGAAGGCCGTTGAGAGCCCCAGAACGCCTTTGGAGGGTCCTGAAGGCCTTCAGAAGGCGTGGAAGGCCCTCGGGGGGTCCGTAAGCCGTTCTGAGGGCCCGTGAGGTCTTCAAAGGGCCCGGAATACCGTCGGAGGGACTGGAAGGCAATTGGGCCCGGAATACCGTCGGAGGGACCGGAAGGCAATTGGGGAGCCCGAATGGCTTTCTGTGGGGTGGAAGCCTTTGGAAGTCCTGGAAGGCGATCAGAGGGCCCGGAAGGCCGTTGAGAGCCCCAGAACGCCTTGGAGGGTCTGGAAGGCCTTCAGAAGGTGCGGAAGGCCCTCGGGGGGCCCGTAAGCCGTTCGAAGGGCCCGTGAGGTCTTCAAAGGGCCCGGAATACCGTTGGAGGGACTGGAAGGCAATTGGGCCCGGAATACCGTCGGAGGGACCGGAAGGCAATTGGGGAGCCCGAATGGCTTTCTGTGGGGTGGAAGCCTTTGGAAGTCCTGGAAGGCGATCAGAGGGCCCGGAAGGCCGTTGAGAGCCCCAGAACGCCTTGGAGGGTCTAGAAGGCCTTCAGAAGGCGCGGAAGGCCCTCGGGGGGCCCCGAAGCCGTTCTGAGGGCCCATGAGGCCTTCAAAGGGCCCGGAATACCGTCGGAGGGACCGGAAGGCAATTGGGCCCGGAATACCGTCGGAGGGACCGGAAGGCAATTGGGGAGCCCGAATGGCTTTCTGTGGGGTGGAAGCCTTTGGAAGTCCTGGAAGGCGATCAGAGGGCCCGGAAGGCCGTTGAGAGCCCCAGAACGCCTTTGGAGGGTCCGGAAGGCCTTCAGAAGGCGCGGAAGGCCCTCGGGGGGCCCCGAAGCCGTTCTGAGGGCCCATGAGGCCTTCAAAGGGCCCGGAATACCGTCGGAGGGACCAGAAGGCAATTGGGCCCGGAATACCGTCGGAGGGACCGGAAGGCAATTGGGGAGCCCGAATGGCTTTCTGTGGGGTGGAAGCCTTTGGAAGTCCTGGAAGGCGATCAGAGGGCCCGGAAGGCCGTTGAGAGCCCCAGAACGCCTTTGGAGGGTCCTGAAGGCCTTCAGAAGGCGTGGAAGGCCCTCGGGGGGTCCGTAAGCCGTTCTGAGGGCCCGTGAGGTCTTCAAAGGGCCCGGAATACCGTCGGAGGGACTGGAAGGCAATTGGGCCCGGAATACCGTCGGAGGGACCGGAAGTCAATTGGGGAGCCCGAATGGCTTTCTGTGGGGTGGAAGCCTTTGGAAGTTTTTTTTTTTTTTTTTTTTTCTTTCTGAAGTCCTGGAAGGCGATCAGAGGGCCCGGAAGGCCGTTGAGAGCCCCAGAACGCCTTGGAGGGTCTGGAAGGCCTTCAGAAGGTGCGGAAGGCCCTCGGGGGGCCCGTAAGCCGTTCTGAGGGCCCGTGAGGTCTTCAAAGGGCCCGGAATACCGTTGGAGGGACTGGAAGGCAATTGGGCCCGGAATACCGTCGGAGGGACCGGAAGGCAATTGGGGAGCCCGAATGGCTTTCTGTGGGGTGGAAGCCTTTGGAAGTCCTGGAAGGCGATCAGAGGGCCCGGAAGGCCGTTGAGAGCCCCAGAACGCCTTGGAGGGTCTGGAAGGCCTTCAGAAGGCGCGGAAGGCCCTCGGGGGGCCCGTAAGCCGTTCTGAGGGCCCGTGAGGTCTTCAAAGGGCCCGGAATACCGTTGGAGGGACTGGAAGGCAATTGGGCCCGGAATACCGTCGGGGGGACCGGAAGGCGATTGGGGAGCCCGAATGGCTTTCTGTGGGGTGGAAGCCTTTGGAAGTCCTGGACGGCGATCAGAGGGCCCGGAAGGCCGTTGAGAGCCCCAGAACGCCTTTGGAGGGTCCGGAAGGCCTTCAGAAGGCGCGGAAGGCCCTCGGGGGGCCCGTAAGCCGTTCTGAGGGCCCATGAGGCCTTCAAAGGGTCTGGAACACCGTCAGAGGGACCGGAAGGCAATTGGGCTTCGCTTTCCCCGTCCTTGTAACGTCCCTTGCTAAAAAACAAAATTGGGATCGGAATACCGTCGGAGGGACCGGAAGGCAATTGGGGAGCCTGAATGGCTTTCTGTGGGGTGGAAGCCTTTGGAAGTCCTGGAAGGCGATCAGAGGGCCCGGAAGGCCGTTGAGAGCCCCAGAACGCCTTTGGAGGGTCCGGAAGGCCTTCAGAAGGCGCGGAAGGCCCTCGGGGGGCCCGTAAGCCGTTCTGAGGGCCCGTGAGGCCTTCAAAGGGCCCGGAATACCGTCGGAGGGACCGGAAGGCAATTGGGGAGCCTGAATGGCTTTCTGTGGGGTGGAAGCCTTTGGAAGTCCTGGAAGGCGATCAGAGGGCCCGGAAGGCCGTTGAGAGCCCCAGAACGCCTTTGGAGGGTCCGGAAGGCCTTCAGAAGGCACGGAAGGCCCTCGGGGGGCCCGTAAGCCGTTCTGAGGGCCCATGAGGCCTTCAAAGGGTCTGGAACACCGTCAGAGGGACCGGAAGGCAATTGGGAGCCCCGGCTGGGCAGCTCACGGCCCGCCGCCCCAGCTGGCCGCCCACAGCCCCACAGCGCAGGCCGCCAGCCCTCCACACCAGCCCCCGCCGGGCCCCAGCACTGCCCCGGGCCTGGGACTGCCGACCGCGGAGCTCGACGTGCTGCGGGCCGCTAGCTTGATCACAGCCACGCCCAGCCAGTGGGTCCCCCCCGCAGACACCCTTGCGGCTGGGTACCACGACCAGTTCGTGGACTACTTCGCGGCATGCCCCCACCCCGCCTGCTCGTCCATCGCCTTCCAGGCGGTTCTGCGAAAGCTCTTCATCCGCCACCACCCCCGACTGGAGTCTCCGGAGCTCGTCGATCCCCGCCCCGTCGTGGTCGCCTTCTGCCGCCGGGCACTGCACCAGCTGGACCTGTCACCCCCAGCGCCCCTCGGCGCAATGGAACTGGACGCCCTCCTCCTGCGCGAGAACCACAGCTATCTGTCCCCACGGTGCCCGCATGTGCAGCCCGAGGTGCTGGCAGCGGCCCAATCCGCCCTGGAGCCCGCCCTCCAAGCTCAGACCGGCAATCGCAGCTCTGCCGGCGCATTTCTGAAGGTCTACCACGACCATCTGCGCTCCCTGGCCCCATTCCTGCCGGGCCTGCACCCCACCCCCGGGCACGTGCGCTCCTTCATTGTCGCTGCTCTGGGCCAACTGCAGCAGGCCCGAACCCAAATCGCCCGCCACGACGGCCGCCCCTCCCGACGGGCGGCGCGTGGCGCGCAGCCATGAGGACCGACGGGACCGCGCCCACCTTCAAGCTCCTGACCGTAAACGTCAATGGGCTTGGGCGGGCGCGAGCCTCCAGGCTGCTCTGCTACCAGCAGCAGGTCGCAGGCAACCCGGATGTCACCTTCGTACAGGAGGCGAAACTGGGCAGCAAAGCAGCACTGCAGTCAGTTTTACAACGAGGCAGCGGCCCGGGGGCCCCCTGGCGGGGCAAATGGGGTTACAGCCCGGGGACGGACCTCAGCTGTGGGGCAGCCATCCTGGCGCGGCCAGGGATCAGCCTGCCGGGCTGTGTGCAGCACCCGTACACCTCGGACACTGCCGGCCGTGTCTGCTGCTGGGACTGGGATGTCCTCCACCTTCGCCTACGCCTCCTATGCATCTACGCCCCGTCGGTGGCCGCCAGCCGCCCAGAGTTCTTCCAAAGCCTGCAGCCATACCTCGAGACAGACCGCCACATTCTGCTTGGAGGGGACCTTAACTGCGTCCTGCATGCGGGTGACGAGGCCCAACCGTCTGCCCATCGGGCCGGCGGGAGGCCTGCACTGCAGGCCCTGGTCCACGGGGCCAATCTGGTCGACCCCTGGCTGTCTTCCGGCGTGGGGGGGGGCTTCACTCACCCGGCATCACCAACTCGACCGCCGGTGGCACGCCTGGACCGCTGGCTCATTAGCCAACCTCTGCAGCAGTACGTGACAGCTGTTCGGGTGGTGCCAGGCGCCCCGGGGGATCATCATGGGGTGCTCTTGGAGCTGGCGCTGCCAGGGCTCCCCACCCTCGGCCGCAGCAGCTGGGCGTTCCCCACGTACCTGCTGTACCACCCCAGCCTGCTGCCCCGCCTGCAGTCGGCAGTGGAGCTGGCAATCCAGGCCGTCCAGCAGCAAGACGCCGCTGCTGACCCACGTGAGGTGTGGGAATGTCTGAAAGGTCGCCTCCGCAGTGCAGCCGATCACCTCCACAGACAGCACCTATTTTTTTTTTTTTTAATTCCGGAGGAACCCCGACTCGGGACATGGGACACACATGTTGTCTTTTTTTTTTTTTTAATTCCGGAGGAACCCGGACTCGGGACATGGGACACACATGTTGTCTGGCGGCTCCACTGATGCTGCCACTTCTGCTGAGTAGCTAGCGTGCCAGGCTTCTGGGCGACTCCACGGGCCAGCTGGACGGTGCTGATGACTGTATGATGAGTCTTGTAAACCTCCGGACGGGACAGGGACAGGGGTGGGCACCCTCCTTTCTCATCACACCCCGGGTAATGGTCACTGACTGGTTTCGATCCCGGGATCCCGGGGGGAATTGCAAGGTTTCCCTGTTGCCAGCCAATGAACCATTGCCTGCTTCTGTGGGGCGCAGGTAAGTTCCAAATGTCCTGGATGGGACTTGAACCCGGGTCACCCGGGCCGAAAGCAGTGCCTCCGGACGGGACAGGGACAGGGGTCCAGCAGCAAGACGCCGCTGCTGACCCACGTGAGGTGTGGGAATGTCTGAAAGGTCGCCTCCGCAGTGCAGCCGATCACCTCCACAGACAGCACCTGACGGACCAGGCCGCCAGCCTGAGGGCGGCCAAACACGCTGCGTGTGCAGCCCTGGCAGCCATGCAGCATGCTATGCCCGGGCCCGACGCCGGCGCCTTGGCAGCACAGGCCTGCAGCCAGCTCACCACGGCAGTCAAACAGGCCGCCATCCGCCGCACAGCAGCGCTGGACGCCGCGTACACGCAGCATGGCGACAAGGGCACCGGCTGGTTCCACCAGCTCGGACGCGAGGTGCGCACCCGGGAGCCAGTCACCCACCTCTCAGTCCCGGGTCAGCCCCTCCCGGTTCCGCTCAGTGACCCGGGTGCGGCCGCCGCTATCACAGCCGCGGCCCACGCCATGTACAGCAGTGACAGCCCCACGGGTCTGTTCCGGGTGGAGCAGGTGGACCTGACAGCCCAAGACCAGCTCCTGCAGCACCTCCGCCGCCGGCTCCCCCAGCCCCTCAGGGAAGCTGCCGACGCAGCCCCAGCCGCCGGCGAGCTGCAGCTGGACGAACTTGCGGCTGCTCTGTCGTCCTGTCTGAATGGCACCGCCCCTGGCTCGGACGGCCTGCCTTATGAGGTGTACCGGGTGCTGTGGCCGCTGCTGGGCCCGCTGCTGCTCGCCGCCGCCAACGCAGCCTTCACCCAGGGATCCGTGGAGACCGGGGCCGCAGCTGCCGACTCCCTGCCGCTCAGCTGGCGCGAAGGGGTCATCACTCTCATCTACAAAGGCAAAGGCCTGCCCCGGCCCAGCCTGAGCAGCTACCGGCCCATCACCCTGCTCCAATGCGACTACAAGCTTGTCTGCAAGGCCGTCAGCAATCGCCTACAGCCGGCACTGGACTACCTGATAGACCCGCTGCAGACTGCCTTCGTCAGCGGCCGGGACATCCGCGACAACACCCTTTACCACCTGGCCCTGGCGGAGTGGGTGCGGCACTCGCAGCAACCGGCAGCCCTCATCATACTCGACATCGAGAAGGCCTACGACCGGGTCCATCGCCCCTGGCTCTACCGGGTGGCCGAGGCCATGGGCTTCGGTCAGCACACACAGCGCTGGCTGCGCCTGCTCACGTCAGATGGCTCCTGCCGGGTGGTGGTCAATGGGCACCAGTCAGCACCTTTCCCGGTCCGCAACGGCCTTCAGCAGGGCAGCACCCTGTCGCCCGTCCTGTGGGTCATGCAGCTGGAACCTCTCACCTCGTACCTGCACCACCTGCGCAGCACCAACGCTCTCCGCACCCCCACCCTCCCCAACAACGTGCCAGCCCCCCCTGTCACCCACCACGCGGACGATACGGTGCTCACGGTCAGCAATGTCGACAGGGATGGGGAGGTCGCTACCGCGGCAGTCCAGCTGTTCTGCAGGGCCAGCAACGCACGGGTCAATGCCAGCAAGGGGAAGGGGATGGTGCTGGGTACCCACGAGCCGGTGGTGGGGCCCAACGCCGCAACTGGTGCGAGTTTCCCGACTCCCGGTGAGGAACCCCCACGCCACCTGGGAATCCCTCTCACTCTGGACCCGGCGGAGGCCGCGCGGCTCTGCTACACCAGCAGAATTCAGCGGGTTCAGCGTCTCGGCCATGTGTGGCGGCGACACGGCCTCAGCCTCGTGGGCAGGGTGCATGTGGCCAAACAGGTGCTGGGAAACACCCTGGCATACCACCTCTCCATCATCCGCCCCACCCCACCCCAGCTGGCGGCACTCCGCAAGCATATCGACGGCTTTGTGGCCTGGTCGCTCCTGGAGGAAGACGCGTCCCTGGTGTGCCACGGACGGGCCCTGCTGAAGCCTGGCCCGGAGATCGCCTGCCAGGATCACGACTGTGGCGGTGTCGGCCATCTCGACCTCGACGCATTCATGGTCGCCCTGCATGCGAAGCCCCTCGCCCAGCTCGCTCAGCCCGGCCAGCAGCCATGGAAGCAGATCATGCGGGGTCTGCTCGACGAGTACAGGCCGGATGGGACCACTGGGTGGGGCTGGGTGTATGGCACGGCGGAACCGCCCCCCAGCCTGCCTACGTTCATTGCCAGCCTGGTGCAGTCCTACCGCTCCTCGCTCCCGACCCGGCTGGCCTACCCAGAGACCACGGACGCGCGTGCCATCCTGCATGAGCCCCTGTTCTTCAATGCAGCCCTGCGTGACCCCGCCACCGACCAGCCCTTCACCCCGCCGACTGGGACCGCCCACCTGGGACCCCGCACCCTGGCCGAGCTCCGTGCAGCGTCGCCCATGACCCAGCACGAACCCCTCATGCAGGCGGTCCTTGGGGCCATCCCAACCGACTGGCGGAGACTGCTGCCAGCCGACCCCCTGGACCCCGAACTGCCGCCGGCGCCCGACTGGCTCCTGTCGCCCGATGGCAGCCGGGTAAGCAGCCCTACGGGAGTCTTGTGGGCCGTCCTGCCCAACGGCCGCTTGGTGCCCCCAGACAGCGAGCAGGCCGGAGCAGCAGGGGACGCCGACTGGCCTGCAGCCTGCGTGCTGCCGGGCCGCAAGCCGCGCCGACACTGGACCTTGGAGGACCATCAGCGATACAGCGAGGCGCCCCCGGCCCGACGCGCCTCCTCATGGCCAGTGGAATACCAGCTGCTGGGGCTTTGGGACTCGGTCCAGTGCTACCCCCTCAGCCACGGCCACGGCACGCTGCCCCTCATCCACTACACAGTGAGTGAGGTGCGCCACTGCCTCACCGCCCGCGGTCACAGCTGGGGCCGGGACCAGGACACGGAGCCCCTCATGCCCGCGGCGTGGCCCGAGCAGCCGCACAGCCAGCTACAGCAACAGGAGGCCCGCTGGCACCAACACTGGCTGGCTCAGCAAGCGCCCAGCCGCAGCCGGTGGTTTTTTTTTTTATTTTTCTGCGAGGGACGTTACAAGGACTGGGAAAGCGAAGCCCAACGGGCAAGCCGAGCAAGACCGGCAAGCCGCAACAGCCTGGCAAGAAGCCCAAAAAACCACCGCAAGGAGCCAAGGAGAGAGAAAAAGCCAAGCAACGCCTAAACTCGCAGACAGGACAGGGACAGGGACGGGGGCAGCAAGGGGCCAGGAGCCACTGCTGCACGGGCGGCACACACGGCCACCCCTACCTCCAAGACACCGAGGAGGGAACTGAAACCAACACCAGGGCCCAACACCAGGGCCAAACCCCAGGGCCCAACACCAGGGCCAACACCACGGCCCAACACCAGGGCCAACCCCACAGCCCAACACCAGGGCCCAACACCAGGGCCCAAAACCAGAGCCAAAACCACGGCCCAACACCCGGGCCAGCACCACGGACCAACAACAGGGCCCGTCACCGGAGACAAGCCCCAGGGATGGGCAAAGGCCCCAACAGCGACCACAGCGACAACACAACCACAACCTGCACAACCTCAACAGCCAAGGGGCGAACCCTACACCCTGGGCGACAGCAACAGGAACAACAAACAAAACCGGGCAACCGCCGCAGCGAACCAGGGCAAACGAGCCCCCCCAAACGTGGGGTTTGCCATGAACCCCACGCCCAGCCCCGGCTGGATGCGGCCCCGCTCCTCCCCCCCATCACTGCCCTCGGCCGCTGCAAGCCCGGTCAGCCAGCCTAGCAGCCGCCATGCGGCACCGCACCAGCAGGACCCCGGTGCTGCCGCCGGACCGTCGGCACCCGCCGGGCCGGCCCCGGAGGCAGACCCGGCAGCTGATGGCCCGGCTGGCATGTCTCCCCTCGACCGCCGGCGGGCCTGGCAGCGGCTGTGGGACTGCCCCGCAAGCAACCGGGCCAAGGCGCTCGCCTGGCGGCTGCACCATGGACGGCTCCCGTGCGGGGTGTACCTGGCCTCCAAAGGTCAGCCGCAGCGTGCCCACTGCTCTGCTCCTAGCTGCTCGGTGGACGGCAACCTGCATGTCGCCAGCCTGACCCACGTCTTCTTGGAGTGCGGGGCTTACACCGCAGCTCGGGTTTGGCTGGCAGAGCTGTGGGCAACAGTCTCCGGGGCCGCGGACTTGCCTTTCAGACAGCCGGCTGTGCTGCTGGGAGACTGGCCGGGAGGGTGGCCGGCCTACCCCACCAGCCCTGGGCTGCAGCTGCTGTGGGCAGCCCTTCGAGCCACTTGGCTGTGGGCGGTCTGGGGCCACTACCACAGGGCGGAGCCTGATGACCATCCGTCGGCCACGGTGGTGGGCTGCGTCATTGGGGAGCTGCAGCGTCTCATGAGGGCACATTTCAGCATGGCGGCGCTCTCCGAGGACACTCTGGCGGGGCTGCCCCGGGGCCACATCACAGCACAGCTGAAGCCCGGCCGGCTGGATGCCTTCGAAGCCTCCTGGGCGCATGAAGGCGTCCTCTGCTCCGTGCAGCGGGTGGCTGGCAGCAGCCCGCGTCTGCAGGTTCATCTGTCCCGGGTGGCCCCGGTCCCAGCACCACAGGCACCCGCCGGGGGCGCCCAGGCAGCACAGCAGGTCTCCCCATCCGGGTCAGCCATCAGCGCCCAGCCCAGCCAGGCAGCAGCTCAGCTGACAGGGCAGCCGGGGCCGTCGTGAGCGGGGTGTTGGGAGTGGGGGATCTCGGTGTCTGAGGTCCTTAGGGTGCGAGGGGCCTCGAGGGTGGGGGGAGTGCGGTGCGGGTTGCCTAGGGAGGGGGGTGCGGTGCGGGGCTTGCTGTGGGTGGGGCCGGAGGGGGTCTTGGGGGTCGGGGGAGCTTAGGAGCAGGGTTGGTGTGGTGCAGGCTGCCGCGGGAGGCAGGTGCGGTTCGGAGGCTGCTGTCTTGAGGGGTCGCCCCCTGTGTGGGGTCTGTGGGTGTTTTGTCGCTGGCGCTCTCGTGCCTTGGTCTCTGACCCGGCGGTGCTGCCCCTGCGGCCTGGAGGGGGGGGTTCTTGGGAGTGGGGTGCGTGTGGCGCCGGGGGGTCTGGGGAGGGTTTCGGGGGGGGACTGGGGAGGGGCGGGGGGGCTTCGGTGCAGGGTTGGTGTGGTGCAGGCCGCCGTGGGAGGCAGGTGCGGTTCGGGGGTCGCCCCCAGGGTGGGGTCTGCGGGTGTCTTGTCGCCGGCACGCTTGTGCCCTGGCTTCCAGCCAGGCAGTGTTGCCCCTGCTGCGCCCGTGGGGGTTCTTGGGAGCCGGGGGGACGTGGGAGTGAGGTTCCTGCGGTGCGGGGTGTCTTGGGAGGGAGGTGTGTCTTCGGGCCTGCTGTCTTGCGGGGACGCCCCCAGGGTGGGGTCGGTTGTTGTTTGTCTCCGGTGCGCTTGTGTGGCACCGTCCCTGCGGCTTTTGTGGCTCTGGGAGGCGGTTTCGGTGGTGCGGGGTTCTCTTCGGGCGTGCTGTGGGTTTTCTGTTTTCTCTGGTGCTCCCCGGTGGGGGGGGGCTCGTTTGCCCTGGTTCGCTGCGGCGGTTGCCCGGTTTTGTTTGTTGTTCCTGTTGCTGTCGCCCAGGGTGTAGGGTTCGCCCCTTGGCTGTTGAGGTTGTGCAGGTTGTGGTTGTGTTGTCGCTGTGGTCGCTGTTGGGGCCTTTGCCCATCCCTGGGGCTTGTCTCCGGTGACGGGCCCTGTTGTTGGTCCGTGGTGCTGGCCCGGGTGTTGGGCCGTGGTTTTGGCCCTGGTGTTGGGCCGTGGTGTTGGCTCTGGTTTTGGGCCCTGGTGTTGGGCCCTGGTGTTGGGCTGTGGGGTTGGCCCTGGTGTTGGGCCGTGGTGTTGGCCCTGGTGTTGGGCCCTGGGGTTTGGCCCTGGTGTTGGGCCCTGGTGTTGGTTTCAGTTCCCTCCTCGGTGTCTTGGAGGTAGGGGTGGCCGTGTGTGCCGCCCGTGCAGCAGTGGCTCCTGGCCCCTTGCTGCCCCCGTCCCTGTCCCTGTCCTGTCTGCGAGTTTAGGTGTTGCTTGGCTTTTTCTCTCTCCTTGGCTCCTTGCGGTGGTTTTTTGGGCTTCTTGCCAGGCTGTTGCGGCTTGCCGGTCTTGCTCGGCTTGCCCGTTGGGCTTCGCTTTCCCAGTCCTTGTCACGTCCCTCGCAGAAAAAAAAAAAAAAAAATTGGGCCCGGAATACCATCGGAGGGACCGGAAGGCAATTGGGCCCGGAATACCGTCGGAGGGACCGGAAGGCAATTGGGCCCGGAATACCGTCGGAGGGACCGGAAGGCGATTGGGGAGCCCGAATGGCTTTCTGTGGGGTGGAAGCCTTTGGAAGTCCTGGAAGGCGATCAGAGGGCCCGGAAGGCCGTTGAGAGCCCCAGAACGCCTTTGGAGGGTCCAGAAGGCCTTCAGAAGGCACGGAAGGCCCTCGGGGGGCCCATAAGCCGTTCTGAGGGCCCATGAGGCCTTCAAAGGGTCTGGAACACCGTCAGAGGGACCGGAAGGCAATTGGGCCCGGAATACCATCGGAGGGACCGGAAGGCAATTGGGCCCGGAATACCGTCGGGGGGACCGGAAGGCGATTGGGTTCCGCTCAGTGACCCGGGTGCGGCCGCCGCTATCACAGCCGCGGCCCACGCCATGTACAGCAGTGACAGCCCCACGGGTCTGTTCCGGGTGGAGCAGGTGGACCTGACAGCCCAAGACCAGCTCCTGCAGCACCTCCGCCGCCGGCTCCCCCAGCCCCTCAGGGAAGCTGCCGACGCAGCCCCAGCCGCCGGCGAGCTGCAGCTGGACGAACTTGCGGCTGCTCTGTCGTCCTGTCTGAATGGCACCGCCCCTGGCTCGGACGGCCTGCCTTATGAGGTGTACCGGGTGCTGTGGCCGCTGCTGGGCCCGCTGCTGCTCGCCGCCGCCAACGCAGCCTTCACCCAGGGATCCGTGGAGACCGGGGCCGCAGCTGCCGACTCCCTGCCGCTCAGCTGGCGCGAAGGGGTCATCACTCTCATCTACAAAGGCAAAGGCCTGCCCCGGCCCAGCCTGAGCAGCTACCGGCCCATCACCCTGCTCCAATGCGACTACAAGCTTGTCTGCAAGGCCGTCAGCAATCGCCTACAGCCGGCACTGGACTACCTGATAGACCCGCTGCAGACTGCCTTCGTCAGCGGCCGGGACATCCGCGACAACACCCTTTACCACCTGGCCCTGGCGGAGTGGGTGCGGCACTCGCAGCAACCGGCAGCCCTCATCATACTCGACATCGAGAAGGCCTACGACCGGGTCCATCGCCCCTGGCTCTACCGGGTGGCCGAGGCCATGGGCTTCGGTCAGCACACACAGCGCTGGCTGCGCCTGCTCACGTCAGATGGCTCCTGCCGGGTGGTGGTCAATGGGCACCAGTCAGCACCTTTCCCGGTCCGCAACGGCCTTCAGCAGGGCAGCACCCTGTCGCCCGTCCTGTGGGTCATGCAGCTGGAACCTCTCACCTCGTACCTGCACCACCTGCGCAGCACCAACGCTCTCCGCACCCCCACCCTCCCCAACAACGTGCCAGCCCCCCCTGTCACCCACCACGCGGACGATACGGTGCTCACGGTCAGCAATGTCGACAGGGATGGGGAGGTCGCTACCGCGGCAGTCCAGCTGTTCTGCAGGGCCAGCAACGCACGGGTCAATGCCAGCAAGGGGAAGGGGATGGTGCTGGGTACCCACGAGCCGGTGGTGGGGCCCAACGCCGCAACTGGTGCGAGTTTCCCGACTCCCGGTGAGGAACCCCCACGCCACCTGGGAATCCCTCTCACTCTGGACCCGGCGGAGGCCGCGCGGCTCTGCTACACCAGCAGAATTCAGCGGGTTCAGCGTCTCGGCCATGTGTGGCGGCGACACGGCCTCAGCCTCGTGGGCAGGGTGCATGTGGCCAAACAGGTGCTGGGAAACACCCTGGCATACCACCTCTCCATCATCCGCCCCACCCCACCCCAGCTGGCGGCACTCCGCAAGCATATCGACGGCTTTGTGGCCTGGTCGCTCCTGGAGGAAGACGCGTCCCTGGTGTGCCACGGACGGGCCCTGCTGAAGCCTGGCCCGGAGATCGCCTGCCAGGATCACGACTGTGGCGGTGTCGGCCATCTCGACCTCGACGCATTCATGGTCGCCCTGCATGCGAAGCCCCTCGCCCAGCTCGCTCAGCCCGGCCAGCAGCCATGGAAGCAGATCATGCGGGGTCTGCTCGACGAGTACAGGCCGGATGGGACCACTGGGTGGGGCTGGGTGTATGGCACGGCGGAACCGCCCCCCAGCCTGCCTACGTTCATTGCCAGCCTGGTGCAGTCCTACCGCTCCTCGCTCCCGACCCGGCTGGCCTACCCAGAGACCACGGACGCGCGTGCCATCCTGCATGAGCCCCTGTTCTTCAATGCAGCCCTGCGTGACCCCGCCACCGACCAGCCCTTCACCCCGCCGACTGGGACCGCCCACCTGGGACCCCGCACCCTGGCCGAGCTCCGTGCAGCGTCGCCCATGACCCAGCACGAACCCCTCATGCAGGCGGTCCTTGGGGCCATCCCAACCGACTGGCGGAGACTGCTGCCAGCCGACCCCCTGGACCCCGAACTGCCGCCGGCGCCCGACTGGCTCCTGTCGCCCGATGGCAGCCGGGTAAGCAGCCCTACGGGAGTCTTGTGGGCCGTCCTGCCCAACGGCCGCTTGGTGCCCCCAGACAGCGAGCAGGCCGGAGCAGCAGGGGACGCCGACTGGCCTGCAGCCTGCGTGCTGCCGGGCCGCAAGCCGCGCCGACACTGGACCTTGGAGGACCATCAGCGATACAGCGAGGCGCCCCCGGCCCGACGCGCCTCCTCATGGCCAGTGGAATACCAGCTGCTGGGGCTTTGGGACTCGGTCCAGTGCTACCCCCTCAGCCACGGCCACGGCACGCTGCCCCTCATCCACTACACAGTGAGTGAGGTGCGCCACTGCCTCACCGCCCGCGGTCACAGCTGGGGCCGGGACCAGGACACGGAGCCCCTCATGCCCGCGGCGTGGCCCGAGCAGCCGCACAGCCAGCTACAGCAACAGGAGGCCCGCTGGCACCAACACTGGCTGGCTCAGCAAGCGCCCAGCCGCAGCCGGTGGTTTTTTTTTTTATTTTTCTGCGAGGGACGTTACAAGGACTGGGAAAGCGAAGCCCAACGGGCAAGCCGAGCAAGACCGGCAAGCCGCAACAGCCTGGCAAGAAGCCCAAAAAACCACCGCAAGGAGCCAAGGAGAGAGAAAAAGCCAAGCAACACCTAAACTCGCAGACAGGACAGGGACAGGGACGGGGGCAGCAAGGGGCCAGGAGCCACTGCTGCACGGGCGGCACACACGGCCACCCCTACCTCCAAGACACCGAGGAGGGAACTGAAACCAACACCAGGGCCCAACACCAGGGCCAAACCCCAGGGCCCAACACCAGGGCCAACACCACGGCCCAACACCAGGGCCAACCCCACAGCCCAACACCAGGGCCCAACACCAGGGCCCAAAACCAGAGCCAAAACCACGGCCCAACACCCGGGCCAGCACCACGGACCAACAACAGGGCCCGTCACCGGAGACAAGCCCCAGGGATGGGCAAAGGCCCCAACAGCGACCACAGCGACAACACAACCACAACCTGCACAACCTCAACAGCCAAGGGGCGAACCCTACACCCTGGGCGACAGCAACAGGAACAACAAACAAAACCGGGCAACCGCCGCAGCGAACCAGGGCAAACGAGCCCCCCCAAACGTGGGGTTTGCCATGAACCCCACGCCCAGCCCCGGCTGGATGCGGCCCCGCTCCTCCCCCCCATCACTGCCCTCGGCCGCTGCAAGCCCGGTCAGCCAGCCTAGCAGCCGCCATGCGGCACCGCACCAGCAGGACCCCGGTGCTGCCGCCGGACCGTCGGCACCCGCCGGGCCGGCCCCGGAGGCAGACCCGGCAGCTGATGGCCCGGCTGGCATGTCTCCCCTCGACCGCCGGCGGGCCTGGCAGCGGCTGTGGGACTGCCCCGCAAGCAACCGGGCCAAGGCGCTCGCCTGGCGGCTGCACCATGGACGGCTCCCGTGCGGGGTGTACCTGGCCTCCAAAGGTCAGCCGCAGCGTGCCCACTGCTCTGCTCCTAGCTGCTCGGTGGACGGCAACCTGCATGTCGCCAGCCTGACCCACGTCTTCTTGGAGTGCGGGGCTTACACCGCAGCTCGGGTTTGGCTGGCAGAGCTGTGGGCAACAGTCTCCGGGGCCGCGGACTTGCCTTTCAGACAGCCGGCTGTGCTGCTGGGAGACTGGCCGGGAGGGTGGCCGGCCTACCCCACCAGCCCTGGGCTGCAGCTGCTGTGGGCAGCCCTTCGAGCCACTTGGCTGTGGGCGGTCTGGGGCCACTACCACAGGGCGGAGCCTGATGACCATCCGTCGGCCACGGTGGTGGGCTGCGTCATTGGGGAGCTGCAGCGTCTCATGAGGGCACATTTCAGCATGGCGGCGCTCTCCGAGGACACTCTGGCGGGGCTGCCCCGGGGCCACATCACAGCACAGCTGAAGCCCGGCCGGCTGGATGCCTTCGAAGCCTCCTGGGCGCATGAAGGCGTCCTCTGCTCCGTGCAGCGGGTGGCTGGCAGCAGCCCGCGTCTGCAGGTTCATCTGTCCCGGGTGGCCCCGGTCCCAGCACCACAGGCACCCGCCGGGGGCGCCCAGGCAGCACAGCAGGTCTCCCCATCCGGGTCAGCCATCAGCGCCCAGCCCAGCCAGGCAGCAGCTCAGCTGACAGGGCAGCCGGGGCCGTCGTGAGCGGGGTGTTGGGAGTGGGGGATCTCGGTGTCTGAGGTCCTTAGGGTGCGAGGGGCCTCGAGGGTGGGGGGAGTGCGGTGCGGGTTGCCTAGGGAGGGGGGTGCGGTGCGGGGCTTGCTGTGGGTGGGGCCGGAGGGGGTCTTGGGGGTCGGGGGAGCTTAGGAGCAGGGTTGGTGTGGTGCAGGCTGCCGCGGGAGGCAGGTGCGGTTCGGAGGCTGCTGTCTTGAGGGGTCGCCCCCTGTGTGGGGTCTGTGGGTGTTTTGTCGCTGGCGCTCTCGTGCCTTGGTCTCTGACCCGGCGGTGCTGCCCCTGCGGCCTGGAGGGGGGGGTTCTTGGGAGTGGGGTGCGTGTGGCGCCGGGGGGTCTGGGGAGGGTTTCGGGGGGGGACTGGGGAGGGGCGGGGGGGCTTCGGTGCAGGGTTGGTGTGGTGCAGGCCGCCGTGGGAGGCAGGTGCGGTTCGGGGGTCGCCCCCAGGGTGGGGTCTGCGGGTGTCTTGTCGCCGGCACGCTTGTGCCCTGGCTTCCAGCCAGGCAGTGTTGCCCCTGCTGCGCCCGTGGGGGTTCTTGGGAGCCGGGGGGACGTGGGAGTGAGGTTCCTGCGGTGCGGGGTGTCTTGGGAGGGAGGTGTGTCTTCGGGCCTGCTGTCTTGCGGGGACGCCCCCAGGGTGGGGTCGGTTGTTGTTTGTCTCCGGTGCGCTTGTGTGGCACCGTCCCTGCGGCTTTTGTGGCTCTGGGAGGCGGTTTCGGTGGTGCGGGGTTCTCTTCGGGCGTGCTGTGGGTTTTCTGTTTTCTCTGGTGCTCCCCGGTGGGGGGGGGCTCGTTTGCCCTGGTTCGCTGCGGCGGTTGCCCGGTTTTGTTTGTTGTTCCTGTTGCTGTCGCCCAGGGTGTAGGGTTCGCCCCTTGGCTGTTGAGGTTGTGCAGGTTGTGGTTGTGTTGTCGCTGTGGTCGCTGTTGGGGCCTTTGCCCATCCCTGGGGCTTGTCTCCGGTGACGGGCCCTGTTGTTGGTCCGTGGTGCTGGCCCGGGTGTTGGGCCGTGGTTTTGGCCCTGGTGTTGGGCCGTGGTGTTGGCTCTGGTTTTGGGCCCTGGTGTTGGGCCCTGGTGTTGGGCTGTGGGGTTGGCCCTGGTGTTGGGCCGTGGTGTTGGCCCTGGTGTTGGGCCCTGGGGTTTGGCCCTGGTGTTGGGCCCTGGTGTTGGTTTCAGTTCCCTCCTCGGTGTCTTGGAGGTAGGGGTGGCCGTGTGTGCCGCCCGTGCAGCAGTGGCTCCTGGCCCCTTGCTGCCCCCGTCCCTGTCCCTGTCCTGTCTGCGAGTTTAGGTGTTGCTTGGCTTTTTCTCTCTCCTTGGCTCCTTGCGGTGGTTTTTTGGGCTTCTTGCCAGGCTGTTGCGGCTTGCCGGTCTTGCTCGGCTTGCCCGTTGGGCTTCGCTTTCCCAGTCCTTGTCACGTCCCTCGCAGAAAAAAAAAAAAAAATTGGGCCCGGAATACCATCGGAGGGACCGGAAGGCAATTGGGCCCGGAATACCGTCGGAGGGACCGGAAGGCAATTGGGCCCGGAATACCGTCGGAGGGACCGGAAGGCGATTGGGGAGCCCGAATGGCTTTCTGTGGGGTGGAAGCCTTTGGAAGTCCTGGAAGGCGATCAGAGGGCCCGGAAGGCCGTTGAGAGCCCCAGAACGCCTTTGGAGGGTCCAGAAGGCCTTCAGAAGGCACGGAAGGCCCTCGGGGGGCCCATAAGCCGTTCTGAGGGCCCATGAGGCCTTCAAAGGGTCTGGAACACCGTCAGAGGGACCGGAAGGCAATTGGGCCCGGAATACCATCGGAGGGACCGGAAGGCAATTGGGCCCGGAATACCGTCGGGGGGACCGGAAGGCGATTGGGGAGCCCGGATGGCTTTCTGTGGGGTGGAAGCCTTTGGAAGTCCTGGAAGGCGATCAGAGGGCCTGGAAGGCCGTTGAGAGCCCCAGAACGCCTTTGGAGGGTCCGGAAGGCCTTCAGAAGGCGCGGAAGGCCCTCGGGGGGCCCGTAAGCCGTTCTGAGGGCCCGTGAGGCCTTCAAAGGGCCCGGAATACCGTCGGAGGGACCGGAAGGCAATTGGGCCCGGAATACCGTCGGAGGGACCGGAAGGCAATTGGGGAGCCCGAATGGCTTTCTGTGGGGTGGAAGCCTTTGGAAGTCTTGGAAGGCGATCAGAGGGCCTGGAAGGCCGTTGAGAGCCCCAGAACGCCTTTGGAGGGTCCGGAACGCCTTCAGAAGGCACGGAAGGCCCTCGGGGGGCCCGTAAGCCGTTCTGAGGGCCCATGAGGCCTTCAAAGGGTCTGGAACACCGTCAGAGGGACCGGAAGGCAATTGGGCTTCCCTTTCCCCGTCCTTGTAACGTCCCTTGCTAAAAAACAAAATTGGGATCGGAATACCGTCGGAGGGACCGGAAGGCAATTGGGGAGCCTGAATGGCTTTCTGTGGGGAGGAAGCCTTTGGAAGTCCTGAAAGGCGATCAGAGGGCTCGGAAGGCCGTTGAGAGCGCCAGAACGCCTTTGGAGGGTCCGGAAGGCCTTCAGAAGGTGCGGAAGGCCCTCGGGGGGCCCCGAAGCCGTTCTGAGGGCCCATGAGGCCTTCAAAGGGCCCGGAATACCGTCAGAGGGACCGGAAGGCAATTGGGCCCGGAATACCGTCGGAGGGACCGGAAGGCAATTGGGCCCGGAATACCGTCGGAGGGACCGGAAGGCGATTGGGGAGCCCGAATGGCTTTCTGTGGGGTGGAAGCCTTTGGAAGTCCTGGAAGGCGATCAGAGGGCCCGGAAGGCCGTTGAGAGCCCCAGAACGCCTTTGGAGGGTCCGGAAGGCCTTCAGAAGGCACGGAAGGCCCTCGGGGGGCCCGTAAGCCGTTCTGAGGGCCCATGAGGCCTTCAAAGGGTCTGGAACACCGTCAGAGGGACCGGAAGGCAATTGGGCCCGGAATACCATCGGAGGGACCGGAAGGCAATTGGGCCCGGAATACCGTCGGGGGGACCGGAAGGCGATTGGGGAGCCCGGATGGCTTTCTGTGGGGTGGAAGCCTTTGGAAGTCCTGGAAGGCGATCAGAGGGCCTGGAAGGCCGTTGAGAGCCCCAGAACGCCTTTGGAGGGTCCGGAAGGCCTTCAGAAGGCGCGGAAGGCCCTCGGGGGGCCCGTAAGCCGTTCTGAGGGCCCGTGAGGCCTTCAAAGGGCCCGGAATACCGTCGGAGGGACCGGAAGGCAATTGGGCCCGGAATACCGTCAGAGGGACCGGAAGGCAATTGGGCTTCCCTTTCCCCGTCCTTGTAACGTCCCTTGCTAAAAAACAAAATTGGGATCGGAATACCGTCGGAGGCAATTGGGGAGCCTGAATGGCTTTCTGTGGGGAGGAAGCCTTTGGAAGTCCTGAAAGGCGATCAGAGGGCTCGGAAGGCCGTTGAGAGCGCCAGAACGCCTTTGGAGGGTCCGGAAGGCCTTCAGAAGGCGCAGAAGGCCCTCGGGGGGCCCGTAAGCCGTTCTGAGGGCCCGTGAGGCCTTCAAAGGGCCCGGAATACCGTCGGAGGGACCGGAAGGCAATTGGGCCCGGAATACCGTCGGAGGGACCGGAAGGCAATTGGGGAGCCCGAATGGCTTTCTGTGGGGTGGAAGCCTTTGGAAGTCCTGGAAGGCGATCAGAGGGCCCGGAAGGCCGTTGAGAGCCCCAGAACACCTTTGGAGGGTCCGGAAGGCCTTCAGAAGGCGCGGAAGGCCCTCGGGGGGCCCGTAAGCCGTTCTGAAGGCCCGTGAGGCCTTCAAAGGGCCCGGAATACCGTCGGAGGGACCGGAAGGCAATTGGGCCCGGAATACCGTCGGAGGGACCGGAAGGCAATTGGGGAGCCCGAATGGCCTTCTGTGGGGTGGAAGCCTTTGGAAGTCTTGGAAGGCGATCAGAGGGCCCGGAAGGCCGTTGAGAGCCCCAGAACGCCTTTGGAGGGTCCGGAAGGCCTTCAGAAGGCGCGGAAGGCCCTCGGGGGGCCCGTAAGCCGTTCTGAGGGCCCGTGAGGCCTTCAAAGGGCCCGGAATACCGTCGGAGGGACCGGAAGGCAATTGGGGAGCCTGAATGGCTTTCTGTGGGCTGGAAGCCTTTGGAAGTCCTGGAAGGCGATCAGAGGGCTCGGAAGGCCGTTGAGAGCGCCAGAACGCCTTTGGAGGGTCCGGAAGGCCTTCAGAAGGCGTAGAAGGCCCTCGGGGGGCCCGTAAGCCGTTCTGAGGGCCCGTGAGGCCTTCAAAGGGCCCGGAATACCGTCGGAGGGACCGGAAGGCAATTGGGCCCGGAATACCGTCGGAGGGACCGGAAGGCAATTGGGGAGCCCGAATGGCTTTCTGTGGGGTGGAAGCCTTTGGAAGTCTTGGAAGGCGATCAGAGGGCCCGGAAGGCCGTTGAGAGCCCCAGAACGCCTTGGAGGGTCTGGAAGGCCTTCAGAAGTCGCGGAAGGCCCTCGGGGGGCCCGTAAGCCGTTCTGAGGGCCCGTGAGGTCTTCAAAGGGCCCGGAATACCGTTGGAGGGACTGGTAGGCAATTGGGCCCGGAATACCGTCGGAGGGACTGGAAGGCAATTGGGGAGCCCGAATGGCTTTCTGTGGGGTGGAAGCCTTTGGAAGTCTTGGAAGGCGATCAGAGGGCCCGGAAGGCCGTTGAGAGCCCCAGAATGCCTTGGAGGGTCTGGAAGGCCTTCAGAAGGTGCGGAAGGCCCTCGGGGGGCCCGTAAGCCGTTCTGAGGGCCCGTGAGGTCTTCAAAGGGCCCGGAATACCGTTGGAGGGACTGGAAGGCAATTGGGCCCGGAATACCGTCGGAGGGACTGGAAGGCAATTGGGGAGCCCGAATGGCTTTCTGTGGGGTGGAAGCCTTTGGAAGTCTTGGAAGGCGATCAGAGGGCCCGGAAGGCCGTTGAGAGCCCCAGAACACCTTTGGAGGGTCCGGAAGGCCTTCAGAAGGCGCGGAAGGCCCTCGGGGGGCCCCGAAGCTGTTCTGAGGGCCCATGAGGCCTTCAAAGGGCCCGGAATACCGTCGGAGGGACCGGAAGGCAATTGGGCCCGGAATACCGTCGGAGGGACCGGAAGGCAATTGGGGAGCCCGAATGGCTTTCTGTGGGGTGGAAGCCTTTGGAAGTCCTGGAAGGCAATCAGAGGGCCCGGAAGGCCGTTGAGAGCCCCAGAACACCTTTGGAGGGTTCAGAAGGCCTTCAGAAGGCGCGGAAGGCCCTCGGGGGGCCCGTAAGCCGTTCTGAAGGCCCGTGAGGCCTTCAAAGGGCCCGGAATACCGTCGGAGGGACCGGAAGGCAATTGGGCCCGGAATACCGTCGGAGGGACCGGAAGGCAATTGGGGAGCCCGAATGGCCTTCTGTGGGGTGGAAGCCTTTGGAAGTCCTGGAAGGCGATCACAGGGCCTGCCGTTGAGAGCCCCAGAACACCTTTGGAGGGTCCGGAAGGCCTTCAGAAGGCACGGAAGGCCCTCGGGGGGCCGGTAAGCCGTTCTGAGGGCCCGTGAGGCCTTCAAAGGGCCCGGAATACCGTCGGAGGGACTGGAAGGCAATTGGGCCCGGAATACCGTCGGAGGGACCGGAAGGCAATTGGGGAGCCCGAATGGCTTTCTGTGGGGTGGAAGCCTTTGGAAGTCTTCCATGGTAAGTTCTACACCAAAAGTTAAGGCACTGCTTTCGGCCCGGGTGACCCGGGTTCAAGTCCCACCAAGGACATTTGGAACTTACCTGCACCCCACAGAAGCAGGCAATGGTTCATTGGCTGGCAACAGGGAAACCCTGCAATTCCCCCCGGGATCCCGGGATCGAAACCAGTCAGTGACCATTACCCGGGGTGTGATGAGAAAGGAGGGTGCCCACCCCTGTCCCTGTCCCGTCCGGAGGTTTACAAGACTCATCATACAGTCATCAGCACCGTCCAGCTGGCCCGTGGAGTCGCCCAGAAGCCTGGCATGCTAGCTACTCAGCAGAAGTGGCAGCATCAGTGGAGCCGCCAGACAACATGTGTGTCCCATGTCCCGAGTCGGGGTTCCTCCGGAATTAAAAAAAAAAAAAGTCTTGGAAGGCGATCAGAGGGCCTGGAAGGCCGTTCAGAGCCCCAGAACGCCTTTGGAGGGTCCGGAAGGCCTTCAGAAGGCACGGAAGGCCCTCGGGGGGCCCGTAAGCCGTTCTGAAGGCCCGTGAGGCCTTCAAAGGGCCCGGAATACCGTCGGAGGGACCGGAAGGCAATTGGGCCCGGAATACCGTCGGAGGGACCGGAAGGCAATTGGGGAGCCCGAATGGCCTTCTGTGGGGTGGAAGCCTTTGGAAGTCTTGGAAGGCGATCAGAGGGCCCGGAAGGCCGTTGAGAGCCCCAGAACGCCTTTGGAGGGTCCGGAAGGCCTTCAGAAGGCATGGAAGGCCATCGGCACCATCCAGCTGGCCCTTGGAGACGCCCAGAAGCCTGGCACGCTAGCTACTCAGCAGAATTGGCAGCATCAGTGGAGCCGCCAGACAACATGTGTCCCATGTCCCGAGTCCGGGTTCCTCCGGAATTAATTAAATTGGGGGGCTCGGAAGCCGTTCTGAGGGCCCATGAGGCCTTCAAAGGGTCCGGAATACCGTCAGAGGGACCGGAAGGCAGCTGGGCTTCGCTTTCCCCGTCCTTGTAACATCCCTTGCTAAAAAACAAAATTGGGACCGGAATACCGTCGGAGGGACCGGAAGGCAATCGGGGAGCCCGGATGGCTTTCTGTGGGCTGGAAGCCTTTGGAAGTCTTTTTTTTTCAGAGGGCCCGGAAAAAAAAAGAGGGCCCGGAAGGCCGTTGAGAGCCCCAGAACACCTTTGGAGGGTCCGGAAGGCCTTCAGAAGGCACGGAAGGCCCTCGGGGGGCCCCGAAGCCGTTCTGAGGGCCCATGAGGCCTTCAAAGGGCCCGGAATACCGTCGGAGGGACCGGAAGGCAATTGGGCCCGGAATACCGTCGGGGGGACCGGAAGGCGATTGGGGAGCCCGGATGGCTTTCTGTGGGCTGGAAGCCTTTGGAAGTCCTGGAAGGCGATCAGAGGGCCCGGAAGGCCGTTGAGAGCCCCAGAACGCCTTTGGAGGGTCCGGAACGCCTTCAGAAGGCGCGGAAGGCCCTCGGGGGGCCCGTAAGCCGTTCTGAGGGCCCATGAGGCCTTCAAAGGGCCCGGAATACCGTCGGAGGGACCGGAAGGCAATTGGGCCCGGAATACCGTCGGAGGGACCGGAAGGCAATTGGGCCCGGAATACCGTCGGAGGGACCGGAAGGCAATTGGGCCCGGAATACCGTCGGAGGGACCGGAAGGCGATTGGGGAGCCCGAATGGCTTTCTGTGGGGTGGAAGCCTTTGGAAGTCCTGGAAGGCAATCAGAGGGCCCGGAAGGCCGTTGAGAGCCCCAGAACACCTTTGGAGGGTTCAGAAGGCCTTCAGAAGGCGCGGAAGGCCCTCGGGGGGCCCGTAAGCCGTTCTGAAGGCCCGTGAGGCCTTCAAAGGGCCCGGAATACCGTCGGAGGGACCGGAAGGCAATTGGGCCCGGAATACCGTCGGAGGGACCGGAAGGCAATTGGGGAGCCCGAATGGCCTTCTGTGGGGTGGAAGCCTTTGGAAGTCCTGGAAGGCGATCACAGGGCCTGCCGTTGAGAGCCCCAGAACACCTTTGGAGGGTCCGGAAGGCCTTCAGAAGGCGCGGAAGGCCCTCGGGGGGCCCGTAAGCCGTTCTGAGGGCCCGTGAGGCCTTCAAAGGGCCCGGAATACCGTCGGAGGGACCGGAAGGCAATTGGGCCCGGAATACCGTCGGAGGGACCGGAAGGCAATTGGGGAGCCCGAATGGCTTTCTGTGGGGTGGAAGCCTTTGGAAGTCTTCCATGGTAAGTTCTACACCGAAAGTTAAGGCACTGCTTTCGGCCCGGGTGACCCGGGTTCAAGTCCCACCAAGGACATTTGGAACTTACCTGCACCCCACAGAAGCAGGCAATGGTTCATTGGCTGGCAACAGGGAAACCCTGCAATTCCCCCCGGGATCCCGGGATTGAAACCAGTCAGTGACCATTACCCGGGGTGTGATGAGAAAGGAGGGTGCCCACCCCTGTCCCTGTCCCGTCCGGAGGTTTACAAGACTCATCATACAGTCATCAGCACCGTCCAGCTGGCCCGTGGAGTCGCCCAGAAGCCTGGCATGCTAGTTACTCAGCAGAAGTGGCAGCATCAGTGGAGCCGCCAGACAACATGTGTGTCCCATGTCCCGAGTCGGGGTTCCTCCGGAATTAAAAAAAAAAAAAGTCTTGGAAGGCGATCAGAGGGCCTGGAAGGCCGTTCAGAGCCCCAGAACGCCTTTGGAGGGTCCGGAAGGCCTTCAGAAGGCACGGAAGGCCCTCGGGGGGCCCATAAGCCGTTCTGAAGGCCCGTGAGGCCTTCAAAGGGCCCGGAATACCGTCGGAGGGACCGGAAGGCAATTGGGCCCGGAATACCGTCGGAGGGACCGGAAGGCAATTGGGGAGCCCGAATGGCCTTCTGTGGGGTGGAAGCCTTTGGAAGTCTTGGAAGGCGATCAGAGGGCCCGGAAGGCCGTTGAGAGCCCCAGAACACCTTTGGAGGGTCCGGAAGGCCTTCAGAAGGCATGGAAGGCCATCGGCACCATCCAGCTGGCCCTTGGAGACGCCCAGAAGCCTGGCACGCTAGCTACTCAGCAGAATTGGCAGCATCAGTGGAGCCGCCAGACAACATGTGTCCCATGTCCCGAGTCCGGGTTCCTCCGGAATTAATTAAATTGGGGGGCTCGGAAGCCGTTCTGAGGGCCCATGAGGCCTTCAAAGGGTCCGGAATACCGTCAGAGGGACCGGAAGGCAGCTGGGCTTCGCTTTCCCCGTCCTTGTAACATCCCTTGCTAAAAAACAAAATTGGGACCGGAATACCATCGGAGGGACTGGAAGGCAATCGGGGAGCCCCGATGGCTTTCTGTGGGCTGGAAGCCTTTGGAAGTCTTTTTTTTTCAGAGGGCCCGGAAAAAAAAAGAGGGCCCGGAAGGCCGTTGAGAGCCCCAGAACACCTTTGGAGGGTCCGGAAGGCCTTCAGAAGGCACGGAAGGCCCTCGGGGGGCCCCGAAGCCGTTCTGAGGGCCCATGAGGCCTTCAAAGGGCCCGGAATACCGTCGGAGGGACCGGAAGGCAATTGGGCCCGGAATACCGTCGGGGGGACCGGAAGGCGATTGGGGAGCCCGGATGGCTTTCTGTGGGGTGGAAGCCTTTGGAAGTCCTGGAAGGCGATCAGAGGGCCCGGAAGGCCGTTGAGAGCCCCAGAACGCCTTTGGAGGGTCCGGAACACCTTCAGAAGGCGCGGAAGGCCCTCGGGGGGCCCGTAAGCCGTTCTGAGGGCCCATGAGGCCTTCAAAGGGCCCGGAATACCGTCGGAGGGACCGGAAGGCACTTGGGCCCGGAATACCGTCGGAGGGACCGGAAGGCAATTGGGCCCGGAATACCGTCGGAGGGACCGGAAGGCAATTGGGCCCGGAATACCGTCGGAGGGACCGGAAGGCGATTGGGGAGCCCGAATGGCTTTCTGTGGGGTGGAAGCCTTTGGAAGTCCTGGAAGACGATCAGAGGGCCCGGAAGGCCGTTGAGAGCCCCAGAACGCCTTTGGAGGGTCCGGAAGGCCTTCAGAAGGCACGGAAGGCCCTCGGGGGGCCCGTAAGCCGTTCTGAGGGCCCGTGAGGTCTTCAAAAGCCCGGAATACCGTTGGAGGGACTGGAAGGCAATTGGGCCCGGAATATCGTCGGGGGGACCGGAAGGCGATTGGGGAGCCCGGATGGCTTTCTGTGGGCTGGAAGCCTTTGGAAGTCCTGGAAGGCGATCAGAGGGCTCGGAAGGCCATTGAGAGCCCCAGAACGCCTTTGGAGGGTCCGGAAGGCCTTCAGAAGGCGCGGAAGGCCCTCGGGGGGCCCGTAAGCCGTTCTGAGGGCCCGTGAGGCCTTCAAAGGGCCCGGAATACCGTCGGAGGGACCGGAAGGCAATTGGGCCCGGAATACCATCGGAGGGACCGGAAGGCAATTGGGGAGCCCGAATGGCTTTCTGTGGGGTGGAAGCCTTTGGAAGTCTTGGAAGGCGATCAGAGGGCCCAGAAGGCCGTTGAGAGCCCCAGAACGCCTTTGGAGGGTCCGGAAGGCCTTCAGAAGGCACGGAAGGCCCTCGGGGGGCCCCGAAGCCGTTCTGAGGGCCCATGAGGCCTTCAAAGGGCCCGGAATACCGTCGGAGGGACCGGAAGGCAATTGGGCCCGGAATACCGTCGGAGGGACCGGAAGGCAATTGGGGAGCCCGAATGGCTTTCTGTGGGGTGGAAGCCTTTGGAAGTCCTGAAAGGCGATCAGAGGGCCCGGAACGCTGTTGAGAGCCCCAGAACGCCTTTGGAGGGTCCGGAAGGCCTTCAGAAGGCACGGAAGGCCCTCGGGGGGCCCGTAAGCCGTTCTGAGGGCCCGTGAGGCCTTCAAAGGGCCCAGAATACCGTCGGAGGGACCGGAAGGCAATTGGGCCCGGAATACCGTCGGAGGGACCGGAAGGCAATTGGGGAGCCCGAATGGCTTTCTGTGGGGTGGAAGCCTTTGGAAGTCTTGGAAGGCGATCAGAGGGCCCGGAAGGCCGTTGAGAGCCCCAGAACGCCTTTGGAGGGTGTCCGGAAGGCCTTCAGAAGGCGCGGAAGGCCCTCGGGGGGCCCTGAAGCCGTTCTGAGGGCCCATGAGGCCTTCAAAGGGCCCGGATTACGGTCGGAGGGACCGGAAGGCAATTGGGCCCGGAATACCGTCAGAGGGACCGGAAGGCAATTGGAGAGCCCGAATGGCTTTCTGTGGGGTGGAAGCCTTTGGAAGTCCTGGAAGGCGATCAGAGGGCCCAGAAGGCCGTTGAGAGCCCCAGAACACCTTTAGAGGGTCCGGAAGGCCTTCAGAAGGCACGGAAGGCCCTCGGGGGGGCCGTAAGCCGTTCTGAAGGCCCGTGAGGCCTTCAAAGGGCCCAGAATACCGTCGGAGGGACCGGAAGGCAATTGGGCCCGGAATACCATCGGAGGGACCGGAAGGCAATTGGGGAGCCCGAATGGCCTTCTGTGGGGTGGAAGCCTTTGGAAGTCTTGGAAGGCGATCAGAGGGCCCGGAAGGCCGTTGAGAGCCCCAGAACGCCTTTGGAGGGTCCGGAAGGCCTTCAGAAGGCACGGAAGGCCCTCGGGGGGCCCCGAAGCCGTTCTGAGGGCCCATGAGGCCTTCAAAGGGCCCGGAATACCGTCGGAGGGACCGGAAGGCAATTGGGCCCGGAATACCGTCGGGGGGACCGGAAGGTGATTGGGGAGCCCGGATGGCTTTCTGTGGGCTGGAAGCCTTTGGAAGTCCTGGAAGGCGATCAGAGGGCTCGGAAGGCCATTGAGAGCCCCAGAACGCCTTTGGAGGGTCCGGAAGGCCTTCAGAAGGCGCGGAAGGCCCTCGGGGGGCCCCGAAGCCGTTCTGAGGGCCCATGAGGCCTTCAAAGGGCCCGGATTACCGTCGGAGGGACCGGAAGGCAATTGGGCCCGGAATACCGTCGGAGGGACCGGAAGGCAATTGGGGAGCCCGAATGGCTTTCTGTGGGGTGGAAGCCTTTGGAAGTCCTGGAAGGCGATCAGAGGGCCCGGAAGGCCGTTGAGAGCCCCAGAACACCTTTAGAGGGTCCGGAAGGCCTTCAGAAGGCACGGAAGGCCCTCGGGGGGGCCGTAAGCCGTTCTGAGGGCCCATGAGGCCTTCAAAGGGCCCGGATTACGGTCGGAGGGACCGGAAGGCAATTGGGCCCGGAATACCGTCGGAGGGACCGGAAGGCAATTGGGGAGCCCGAATGGCCTTCTGTGGGGTGGAAGCCTTTGGAAGTCTTGGAAGGCGATCAGAGGGCCCGGAAGGCCGTTGAGAGCCCCAGAACGCCTTTGGAGGGTCCAGAAGGCCTTCAGAAGGCACGGAAGGCCCTCGGGGGGCCCCGAAGCCGTTCTGAGGGCCCATGAGGCCTTCAAAGGGCCCGGAATACCGTCGGAGGGACCGGAAGGCAATTGGGCCCGGAATACCGTCGGGGGGACCGGAAGGCGATTGGGGAGCCCGGATGGCTTTCTGTGGGCTGGAAGCCTTTGGAAGTCCTGGAAGGCGATCAGAGGGCTCGGAAGGCCATTGAGAGCCCCAGAACGCCTTTGGAGGGTCCGGAAGGCCTTCAGAAGGCGCGGAAGGCCCTCGGGGGGCCCGTAAGCCGTTCTGAGGGCCCGTGAGGCCTTCAAAGGGCCCGGAATACCGTCGGAGGGACCGGAAGGCAATTGGACCCGGAATACCGTCGGAGGGACCGGAAGGCAATTGGGGAGCCCGAATGGCTTTCTGTGGGGTGGAAGCCTTTGGAAGTCCTGGAAGGCGATCAGAGGGCCCGGAAGGCCGTTGAGAGCCCCAGAACGCCTTTGGAGGGTGTCCGGAAGGCCTTCAGAAGGCACGGAAGGCCCTCGGGGGGCCCCGAAGCCGTTCTGAGGGCCCATGAGGCCTTCAAAGGGCCCGGATTACGGTCGGAGGGACCGGAAGGCAATTGGGCCCGGAATACCGTCGGAGGGACCGGAAGGCAATTGGGGAGCCCGAATGGCTTTCTGTGGGGTGGAAGCCTTTGGAAGTCCTGGAAGGCGATCAGAGGGCCCGGAAGGCCGTTGAGAGCCCCAGAACACCTTTAGAGGGTCCGGAAGGCCTTCAGAAGGCGCGGAAGGCCCTCGGGGGGGCCGTAAGCCGTTCTGAAGGCCCGTGAGGCCTTCAAAGGGCCCGGAATACCGTCGGAGGGACCGGAAGGCACTTGGGCCCGGAATACCGTCGGAGGGACCGGAAGGCAATTGGGGAGCCCGAATGGCCTTCTGTGGGGTGGAAGCCTTTGGAAGTCTTGGAAGGTGATCAGAGGGCCCGGAAGGCCGTTGAGAGCCCCAGAACGCCTTTGGAGGGTCCGGAAGGCCTTCAGAAGGCACGGAAGGCCCTCGGGGGGCCCCGAAGCCGTTCTGAGGGCCCATGAGGCCTTCAAAGGGCCCGGAATACCGTCGGAGGGACCGGAAGGCAATTGGGCCCGGAATACCGTCGGGGGGACCGGAAGGCGATTGGGGAGCCCGGATGGCTTTCTGTGGGCTGGAAGCCTTTGGAAGTCCTGGAAGGCGATCAGAGGGCTCGGAAGGCCATTGAGAGCCCCAGAACGCCTTTGGAGGGTCCGGAAGGCCTTCAGAAGGCGCGGAAGGCCATCAGCACCATGCAGCTGGCCCTTGGAGACACCCAGAAGCCCGGCACGCTAGCTACTCAGAAGAATTGGCAGCATCAGTGGAGCCGCCAGACAACATGTGTCCCATGTCCCGAGTCCGGGTTACTCCGGAATTAATTAAATTGGGGGGCTCGGAAGCCGTTCTGAGGGCCCATGAGGCCTTCAAAGGGTCCGGAATACCGTCAGAGGGACCGGAAGGCAGCTGGGCTTCGCTTTCCCCGTCCTTGTAACATCCCTTGCTAAAAAACAAAATTGGGACCGGAATACCGTCGGAGGGACCGGAAGGCAATCAGGGAGCCCGGATGGCTTTCTGTGGGCTGGAAGCCTTTGGAAGTCATTTTTTTTCAGAGGGCCCGGAAGGCCGTTGAGAGCCCCAGAACACCTTTGGAGGGTCCGGAAGGCCTTCAGAAGGCACGGAAGGCCCTCGGGGGGCCCGTAAGCCGTTCTGAAGGCCCGTGAGGCCTTCAAAGGGCCCGGAATACCGTCGGAGGGACCGGAAGGCAATTGGGCCCGGAATACCGTCGGAGGGACCGGAAGGCAATTGGGGAGCCCGAATGGCCTTCTGTGGGGTGGAAGCCTTTGGAAGTCCTGGAAGGCGATCAGAGGGCCCGGAAGGCCGTTGAGAGCCCCAGAACACCTTTAGAGGGTCCGGAAGGCCTTCAGAAGGCGCGGAAGGCCCTCGGGGGGGCCATAAGCCGTTCTGAAGGCCCGTGAGGCCTTCAAAGGGCCCGGAATACCGTCGGAGGGACCGGAAGGCAATTGGGCCCGGAATACCGTCGGAGGGACCGGAAGGCAATTGGGGAGCCCGAATGGCCTTCTGTGGGGTGGAAGCCTTTGGAAGTCCTGGAAGGCGATCAGAGGGCCCGGAAGGCCGTTGAGAGCCCCAGAACGCCTTTGGAGGGTCCGGAAGGCCTTCAGAAGGCATGGAAGGCCATCGGCACCATGCAGCTGGCCCTTGGAGACGCCCAGAAGCCCGGCACGCTAGCTACTCAGAAGAATTGGCAGCATCAGTGGAGCCGCCAGACAACATGTGTCCCATGTCCCGAGTCCGGGTTACTCCGGAATTAATTAAATTGGGGGGCTCGGAAGCCGTTCTGAGGGCCCATGAGGCCTTCAAAGGGTCTGGAACACCGTCAGAGGGACCGGAAGGCAATTGGGCTTCGCTTTCCCCGTCCTTGTAACGTCCCTTGCTAAAAAACAAAATTGGGATCGGAATACCGTCGGAGGGACCGGAAGGCAATTGGGGAGCCTGAATGGCTTTCTGTGGGGAGGAAGCCTTTGGAAGTCCTGAAAGGCGATCAGAAGGCCCGGAAGGCCATTGAGAGCCCCAGAACGCCTTTGGAGGGTCCGGAAGGCCTTCAGAAGGTGCGGAAGGCCCTCGGGGGGCCCCGAAGCCGTTCTGAGGGCCCATGAGGCCTTCAAAGGGCCCGGAATACCGTCGGAGGGACCGGAAGGCAATTGGGCCCGGAATACCGTCGGGGGGACCGGAAGGCGATTGGGGAGCCCGGATGGCTAACTGTGGGCTGGAAGCCTTTGGAAGTCCTGGAAGGCGATCAGAGGGCCCGGAAGGCCGTTGAGAGCCCCAGAACGCCTTTGGAGGGTCCGGAACGCCTTCAGAAGGCACGGAAGGCCCTCGGGGGGCCTGTAAGCCGTTCTGAGGGCCCATGAGGCCTTCAAAGGGTCTGGAACACCGTCAGAGGGACCGGAAGGCAATTGGGCTTCGCTTTCCCCGTCCTTGTAACGTCCCTTGCTAAAAACAAAATTGGGATCGGAATACCGTCGGAGGGACCGGAAGGCAATTGGGGAGCCTGAATGGCTTTCTGTGGGGAGGAAGCCTTTGGAAGTCCTGAAAGGCGATCAGAAGGCCCGGAAGGCCATTGAGAGCCCCAGAACGCCTTTGGAGGGTCCGGAAGGCCTTCAGAAGGTGCGGAAGGCCCTCGGGGGGCCCCGAAGCCGTTCTGAGGGCCCATGAGGCCTTCAAAGGGCCCGGAATACCGTCGGAGGGACCGGAAGGCAATTGGGCCCGGAATACCGTCGGGGGGACCAGAAGGCGATTGGGGAGCCCGGATGGCTAACTGTGGGCTGGAAGCCTTTGGAAGTCCTGGAAGGCGATCAGAGGGCCCGGAAGGCCGTTGAGAGCCCCAGAACGCCTTTGGAGGGTCCGGAAGGCCTTCAGAAGGCGCGGAAGGCCCTCGGGGGGCCCGTAAGCCGTTCTGAGGGCCCATGAGGCCTTCAAAGGGTCTGGAACACCGTCAGAGGGACCGGAAGGCAATTGGGCTTCGCTTTCCCCGTCCTTGTAACGTCCCTTGCTAAAAAAACAAAATTGGGATCGGAATACCGTCGGAGGGACCGGAAGGCAATTGGGGAGCCTGAATGGCTTTCTGTGGGGAGGAAGCCTTTGGAAGTCCTGAAAGGTGATCAGAAGGCCCGGAAGGCCATTGAGAGCCCCAGAACGCCTTTGGAGGGTCCGGAAGGCCTTCAGAAGGTGCGGAAGGCCCTCGGGGGGCCCCGAAGCCGTTCTGAGGGCCCATGAGGCCTTCAAAGGGCCCGGAATACCGTCGGAGGGACCGGAAGGCAATTGGGCCCGGAATACCGTCGGGGGGACCGGAAGGTGATTGGGGAGCCCGGATGGCTAACTGTGGGCTGGAAGCCTTTGGAAGTCCTGGAAGGCGATCAGAGGGCCCGGAAGGCTGTTGAGAGCCCCAGAACGCCTTTGGAGGGTCCGGAACGCCTTCAGAAGGCACGGAAGGCCCTCGGGGGGCCCGTAAGCCGTTCTGAGGGCCCATGAGGCCTTCAAAGGGTCTGGAACACCGTCAGAGGGACCGGAAGGCAATTGGGCTTCGCTTTCCCCGTCCTTGTAACGTCCCTTGCTAAAAACAAAATTGGGATCGGAATACCGTCGGAGGGACCGGAAGGCAATTGGGGAGCCTGAATGGCTTTCTGTGGGGAGGAAGCCTTTGGAAGTCCTGAAAGGCGATCAGAAGGCCCGGAAGGCCATTGAGAGCCCCAGAACGCCTTTGGAGGGTCCGGAAGGCCTTCAGAAGGTGCGGAAGGCCCTCGGGGGGCCCCGAAGCCGTTCTGAGGGCCCATGAGGCCTTCAAAGGGCCCGGAATACCGTCGGAGGGACCGGAAGGCAATTGGGCCCGGAATACCGTCGGGGGGACCGGAAGGCGATTGGGGAGCCCGGATGGCTAACTGTGGGCTGGAAGCCTTTGGAAGTCCTGGAAGGCGATCAGAGGGCCCGGAAGGCCGTTGAGAGCCCCAGAACGCCTTTGGAGGGTCCGGAAGGCCTTCAGAAGGCGTGGAAGGCCCTCGGGGGGCCCGTAAGCCGTTCTGAGGGCCCATGAGGCCTTCAAAGGGTCTGGAACACCGTCAGAGGGACCGGAAGGCAATTGGGCTTCGCTTTCCCCGTCCTTGTAACGTCCCTTGCTAAAAAACAAAATTGGGATCGGAATACCGTCGGAGGGACCGGAAGGCAATTGGGGAGCCTGAATGGCTTTCTGTGGGGAGGAAGCCTTTGGAAGTCCTGAAAGGCGATCAGAAGGCCCGGAAGGCCATTGAGAGCCCCAGAACGCCTTTGGAGGGTCCGGAAGGCCTTCAGAAGGTGCGGAAGGCCCTCGGGGGGCCCCGAAGCCGTTCTGAGGGCCCATGAGGCCTTCAAAGGGCCCGGAATACCGTCGGAGGGACCGGAAGGCAATTGGGCCCGGAATACCGTCGGGGGGACCGGAAGGTGATTGGGGAGCCCGGATGGCTAACTGTGGGCTGGAAGCCTTTGGAAGTCCTGGAAGGCGATCAGAGGGCCCGGAAGGCCGTTGAGAGCCCCAGAACGCCTTTGGAGGGTCCGGAACGCCTTCAGAAGGCGCGGAAGGCCCTCGGGGGGCCCGTAAGCCGTTCTGAGGGCCCATGAGGCCTTCAAAGGGTCTGGAACACCGTCAGAGGGACCGGAAGGCAATTGGGCTTCACTTTCCCCGTCCTTGTAACGTCCCTTGCTAAAAACAAAATTGGGATCGGAATACCGTCGGAGGGACCGGAAGGCAATTGGGGAGCCTGAATGGCTTTCTGTGGGGAGGAAGCCTTTGGAAGTCCTGAAAGGCGATCAGAAGGCCCGGAAGGCCATTGAGAGCCCCAGAACGCCTTTGGAGGGTCCGGAAGGCCTTCAGAAGGTGCGGAAGGCCCTCGGGGGGCCCCGAAGCCGTTCTGAGGGCCCATGAGGCCTTCAAAGGGCCCGGAATACCGTCGGAGGGACCGGAAGGCAATTGGGCCCGGAATACCGTCGGGGGGACCGGAAGGCGATTGGGGAGCCCGGATGGCTAACTGTGGGCTGGAAGCCTTTGGAAGTCCTGGAAGGCGATCAGAGGGCCCGGAAGGCCGTTGAGAGCCCCAGAACGCCTTTGGAGGGTCCGGAAGGCCTTCAGAAGGCGTGGAAGGCCCTCGGGGGGCCCGTAAGCCGTTCTGAGGGCCCATGAGGCCTTCAAAGGGTCTGGAACACCGTCAGAGGGACCGGAAGGCAATTGGGCTTCGCTTTCCCCGTCCTTGTAACGTCCCTTGCTAAAAAACAAAATTGGGATCGGAATACCGTCGGAGGGACCGGAAGGCAATTGGGGAGCCTGAATGGCTTTCTGTGGGGAGGAAGCCTTTGGAAGTCCTGAAAGGCGATCAGAAGGCCCGGAAGGCCATTGAGAGCCTTCCGGGCCTCAATGGCCTTCGGAAGGCTCTCAATGGGGCCCCCAGCACGAACCCCTCATGCAGGCGGTCCTTGGGGCCATCCCAACCGACTGGCGGAGACTGCTGCCAGCCGACCCCCTGGACCCCGAACTGCCGCCGGCGCCCGACTGGCTCCTGTCGCCCGATGGCAGCCGGGTAAGCAGCCCTACGGGAGTCTTGTGGGCCGTCCTGCCCAACGGCCGCTTGGTGCCCCCTGACAGCGAGCAGGCCGGAGCAGCAGGGGACGCCGACTGGCCTGCAGCCTGCGTGCTGCCGGGCCGCAAGCCGCGCCGACACTGGACCTTGGAGGACCATCAGCGATACAGCGAGGCGCCCCCGGCCCAACGCGCCTCCTCATGGCCAGTGGAATACCAGCTGCTGGGGCTTTGGGACTCGGTCCAGTGCTACCCCCTCAGCCACGGCCACGGCACGCTGCCCCTCATCCACTACACAGTGAGTGAGGTGCGCCACTGCCTCACCGCCCGCGGTCACAGCTGGGGCCGGGACCAGGACACGGAGCCCCTCATGCCCACGGTGTGGCCCGAGCAGCCGCACAGCCAGCTACAGCTATATAGCCGCACAGCCAGCTACAGCATATAGCTTATAGCTTAAGCTACTCCAACACCTCGTCGACATTTGTTTGCTGGCAATGCCTCACTCAGCACCTGCAACTTCAACAACAGGCTGCACGCTTCCCGCTTTCCTTTAGGACATTTTGCTTCTTTTCGTTTGGTTGCTTCAGCGGCGCGACCTGCGGCAGCGGCATCGGACCGGCGACTCCAGGACTCGGCGCTCCAATCAGGGCGCACAGCACGCCTACTCTCTTTGTTCTTCTCCTTCTTCTTTTCGTGGAACTGGGCGTGCGGATTGCGCGTCTTCTCGGAGTGCACCCTCGGCGAGTGCAGCAATCATCCTCGTGCTTCCAGCCTGACACGGCGCCAAGCCGGCGCTGCGAAAGCTTGCAGCTAAGCCTCTTTTTAGCGACGTTTTCTCGGGCGTCTTGCGCGGTTGGCCTTCCGGTCGCTCGTGGTGGACGACATCGTGGAGCTGTGGTGCTGGACGACTTCCGTGGAGCCCGCGCTTGGAGCCTAGCGGCCTGTGGAGTTTCCTTTGACATCTTCAGGCCTGGCGGTCGGTTTCTGGCAGGGCCAGGGGTTGGTTTCTTCCGTGCGGGGTTGGTTTCTTCCGTTGGTGGGTGTCTTGGCTGCCCGGCGAGGGGTTCTTCCTCTGCCTGCTTTGGGTGGCTTGTCCTCGGTGGGGTGAGGCTTGCTCTTGTTGTGTAGGTGGGTGCTGCTTCGTGCCTGGGGTGCCCTGTGGGTGCAGGGGTGGGCTTCGGGGTGCAGGTGGGGTGCTTTGCCTGTGCGGTGTGCCCTTGCTGCCCTGTCCAGCTCAGCTGCTCTGCAGCTCAGTACAGACCGACCAGACGGCCTCAGGCGCTCGAGGAGCTCCCGCAGAGCCAGGGTGCAGGCAGGGAGGAGTGCAAGTCCCCCGCCTGCTCTCCTGGGACGGGCCCCTAGCAGCAGAGTTGGGGGCTCTACAGCAGCAGCTTCAGCAGCAGAACCAGCAGCAGCAGCAGCAACAGCAGCAGCAGCAGCAGCAACACCAGCAACAGCAGTATCAACATCAGCACGCCGCAGCAGCAGCAACAGCCAGTTCAGCATCAGCAACAGCATCAGCAACAGCCCGCCCTCATGTTTGTTGGCCCACGGCCTCGCAGACTGCCGGTGGCAGCTTTGCACGCCGCCCCCCAGGGTCCCCCATGCTGTGCGGCTTCCACAGGTAAGTTCTACACCGAAAGTTAAGGCACTGCTTTCGGCCCGGGTGACCCGGGTTCAAGTCCCATCAAGGACATTTGGAACTTACCTGCACCCCACAGAAGCAGGCAATGGTTCATTGGCTGGCAACAGGGAAACCTTGCAATTCCCCCCGGGATCCCGGGATCGAAACCAGTCAGTGACCATTACCCGGGGTGTGATGAGAAAGGAGGGTGCCCACCCCTGTCCCTGTCCCGTCCGGAGGTTTACAAGACTCATCATACAGTCATCAGCACCGTCCAGCTGGCCCCGTGGAGTCGCCCAGAAGCCTGGCACGCTAGCTACTCAGCAGAAGTGGCAGCATCAGTGGAGCCGCCAGACAACATGTGTGTCCCATGTCCCGAGTCGGGGTTCCTCCGGAATTAAAAAAAAAAAAAAACCGGTCAGCTCCCCCGGTCTGCTCGGTATGCGGCCTCCCTCACGGCCAGCCTGCCAGCTTCAGTCCGGGCTCACAAGCAGGCCCCGGGGGGCGCCACCACCTCATGGGAGCTCGCCCCCGCCCAGCAGCTGCCAGCCTGGCGTGCTGAGGTCCAGCGGGAGCTTCCAGGGACTGCCCTGTCCTCTGAGCTGCACACCGGCGACCGCCGGGTGGCCCCCAAGCTGATGTTAGGGGCCGCCGCCCCCCGGGAGGCGGCCGATGAAGCGGTGTGGGAAGCGTGGTGCAATGCAGCCGTCCAGGCCGCCATGAACGCCAGCCCAGGCACTTTCGTCAGCATCAACCTCCTCGGCCAAGGGCGCCACCGGGGGGTGGTGCTGAACCCAGCACCCGGCCTGCGAGCAGAGAACGCGGCGGGGGCATTCCTCCGACGGTCCTTGTTACCAGTCGATTTCCAGGGGACGACCATCGAAGTCACGGTGCAGCCGTACTACAACCTGGCCCGACCGCACAGCCACAAGCTCCTCATCAAAGGGCTCCCTGGCACTTATGCCCTCGAAGGGGTCACTGGGGCCTTGCTTAGCTGTGCAGGCCTGGCAGCTACCCCCTCCCAAGGGCAGGACCTGGTTGTGGGGGAAGTCCTGGGCGACGGCATGACCCGCTCCGGTACGCCAGGCGCCCTGCCTGATGCATCCCACCTGGTCGCCTTCGTGGCCGCTCCACCGTCGGACCCCAACCTCCTCTCCCTCCCTCGGTCGTTCTTGATCGACCAGCTCACTGTCCGCATCTCCGTGTTCGACATGAGGGACGCGCCAGTGACCGACTCACCAGCAGCTCCCGCGGCCGAACCACCACCAGCGCCCGCCGCAGGGCCCCCACCAGCGGTGCAGGCGGCGCCCGGCGCACCAGCAGCAGGGGACGGCACTCACCCAGCCGCCGAGACCGCACCAACAGCCGCCCCGGCCCTCGGGAGGCCGGCTGCCATGGGGGTGGCTGTGATGGCAGCAGGCGGCAGCCCGGGCCCCCTGCCCGCACCAGCCCAGGCTCCCCGGCCGCCGGCGGCCCACCCCTCTGGCCCACCCACCCCCTCCACGGCGGGATCAGGGCCCCCAGCCCCCAGCCCTGCCTCGGCTGCCCTCAGCCCTTCCTCCCCTGGGATGGCTGATGGCCAGGCATGGTGGCGCCGACCCCAGCTGGTGGAGGCCCCGGACGGCCCCAACAGCCTCCCAGCTGTGTTGCGGACCATCCAGGATGCGCAGAACCGGCGTCTGTCCCCATACCACCGGGCCGGGGTTGGCGCCAACCCCCAGGGCTGGGGCCCCGACTCCACTCCCATCGGCGGCACCTTCTCCCCTCCCGCGGCTGAGCCGGCCACGCTGGCGGCCCCCCCAGGGGCCCACCAGGGCAGCCCCAGTGGGACCCCCCACCAGGAGCAGCAGGGCCCCTCCAGAGCCCCCACATCTCCCCAGGCCGGCAGCACCGGGCGACAACCGGACGCCTTCACCCGCCACCACCAGCCCCTCGACCCCACCTCGGCCAGGGGCGGGCCCACGCTGACCCAGCCACCGCCCCAGGCTCCACCCACAGGCACGGCTGGCCACCACGGCCCCGGGGGGGACGGGGGGCCCGAGCTGCCCCCCCAGCTGACGCCCAGCCCCGGCTGGGCAGCTCACGGCCCGCCGCCCCAGCTGGCCGCCCACAGCCCCACAGCGCAGGCCGCCAGCCCTCCACACCAGCCCCCGCCGGGCCCCAGCACTGCCCCGGGCCTGGGACTGCCGACCGCGGAGCTCGACGTGCTGCGGGCCGCTAGCTTGATCACAGCCACGCCCAGCCAGTGGGTCCCCCCCGCAGACACCCTTGCGGCTGGGTACCACGACCAGTTCGTGGACTACTTCGCGGCATGCCCCCACCCCGCCTGCTCGTCCATCGCCTTCCAGGCGGTTCTGCGAAAGCTCTTCATCCGCCACCACCCCCGACTGGAGTCTCCGGAGCTCGTCGATCCCCGCCCCGTCGTGGTCGCCTTCTGCCGCCGGGCACTGCACCAGCTGGACCTGTCGCCCCCAGCGCCCCTCGGTGCAATGGAACTGGACGCCCTCCTCCTGCGCGAGAACCACAGCTATCTGTCCCCACGGTGCCCGCATGTGCAGCCCGAGGTGCTGGCAGCGGCCCAATCCGCCCTGGAGCCCGCCCTCCAAGCTCCAAAAAAAAAAAAAAAAAGCTCAGACCGGCAATCGCAGCTCTGCCGGCGCATTTCTGAAGGTCTACCACGACCATCTGCGCTCCCTGGCCCCATTCCTGCCGGGCCTGCACCCCACCCCCGGGCACGTGCGCTCCTTCATTGTCGCTGCTCTGGGCCAACTGCAGCAGGCCCGAACCCAAATCGCCCGCCACGACGGCCGCCCCTCCCGACGGGCGGCGCGTGGCGCGCAGCCATGAGGACCGACGGGACCGCGCCCACCTTCAAGCTCCTGACCGTAAACGTCAATGGGCTTGGGCGGGCGCGAGCCTCCAGGCTGCTCTGCTACCAGCAGCAGGTCGCAGGCAACCCGGATGTCACCTTCGTACAGGAGGCGAAACTGGGCAGCAAAGCAGCCACCCCACGCCACCTGGGAATCCCTCTCACTCTGGACCCGGCGGAGGCCGTGCGGCTCTGCTACACCAGCAGAATTCAGCGGGTTCAGCGTCTCGGCCATGTGTGGCGGCGACACGGCCTCAGCCTCGTGGGCAGGGTGCATGTGGCCAAACAGGTGCTGGGAAACACCCTGGCATACCACCTCTCCATCATCCGCCCCACCCCACCCCAGCTGGCGGCACTCCGCAAGCATATCGACGGCTTTGTGGCCTGGTCGCTCCTGGAGGAAGACGCGTCCCTGGTGTGCCACGGACGGGCCCTGCTGAAGCCTGGCCCGGAGATCGCCTGCCAGGATCACGGCTGTGGCGGTGTCGGCCATCTCGACCTCGACGCATTCATGGTCGCCATGCATGCGAAGCCCCTCGCCCAGCTCGCTCAGCCCGGCCAGCAGCCATGGAAGCAGATCATGCGGGGTCTGCTCGACGAGTACAGGCCGGATGGGACCACTGGGTGGGGCTGGGTGTATGGCACGGCGGAACCGCCCCCCAGCCTGCCTACGTTCATTGCCAGCCTGGTGCAGTCCTACCGCTCCTCGCTCCCGACCCGGCTGGCCTACCCAGAGACCACGGACGCGCGTGCCATCCTGCATGAGCCCCTGTTCTTCAATGCAGCCCTGCGTGACCCCGCCACCGACCAGCCCTTCACCCCGCCGGCTGGGACCGCCCACCTGGGACCCCGCACCCTGGCCGAGCTCCGTGCAGCGTCGCCCATGACCCAGCACGAACCCCTCATGCAGGCGGTCCTTGGGGCCATCCCAACCGACTGGCGGAGACTGCTGCCAGCCGACCCCCTGGACCCCGAACTGCCGCCGGCGCCCGACTGGCTCCTGTCGCCCGATGGCAGCCGGGTAAGCAGCCCTACGGGAGTCTTGTGGGCCGTCCTGCCCAACGGCCGCTTGGTGCCCCCAGACAGCGAGCAGGCCGGAGCAGCAGGGGACGCCGACTGGCCTGCAGCCTGCGTGCTGCCGGGCCGCAAGCCGCGCCGACACTGGACCTTGGAGGACCATCAGCGATACAGCGAGGCGCCCCCGGCCCAACGCGCCTCCTCATGGCCAGTGGAATACCAGCTGCTGGGGCTTTGGGACTCGGTCCAGTGCTACCCCCTCAGCCACGGCCACGGCACACTGCCCCTCATCCACTACACAGTGAGTGAGGTGCGCCACTGCCTCACCGCCCGCGGTCACAGCTGGGGCCGGGACCAGGACACGGAGCCCCTCATGCCCGCGGCGTGGCCCGAGCAGCCGCACAGCCAGCTACAGCAACAGGAGGCCCGCTGGCACCAACACTGGCTGGCTCAGCAAGCGCCCAGCCGCAGCCGGTGGTTTGCCATGAACCCCACGCCCAGCCCCGGCTGGATGCGGCCCCGCTCCTCCCCCCCATCACTGCCCTCGGCCGCTGCAAGCCCGGTCAGCCAGCCTAGCAGCCGCCATGCGGCACCGCACCAGCAGGACCCCGGTGCTGCCGCCGGACCGTCGGCACCCGCCGGGCCGGCCCCGGAGGCAGACCCGGCAGCTGATGGCCCGGCTGCCATGTCTCCCCTCGACCGCCGGCGGGCCTGGCAGCGGCTGTGGGACTGCCCCGCAAGCAACCGGGCCAAGGCGCTCGCCTGGCGGCTGCACCATGGACGGCTCCCGTGCGGGGTGTACCTGGCCTCCAAAGGTCAGCCGCAGCGTGCCCACTGCTCTGCTCCTAGCTGCTCGGTGGACGGCAGCTCGGGTTTGGCTGGCAGAGCTGTGGGCAACAGTCTCCAGGGCCGCGGACTTGCCTTTCAGACAGCCGGCTGTGCTGCTGGGAGACTGGCCGGGAGGGTGGCCGGCCTACCCCACCAGCCCTGGGCTGCAGCTGCTGTGGGCAGCCCTTCGAGCCACTTGGCTGTGGGCGGTCTGGGGCCACTACCACAGGGCGGAGCCTGATGACCATCCGTCGGCCACGGTGGTGGGCTGCGTCATTGGGGAGCTGCAGCGTCTCATGAGGGCACATTTCAGCATGGCGGCGCTCTCCGAGGACACTCTGGCGGGGCTGCCCCGGGGCCACATCACAGCACAGCTGAAGCCCGGCCGGCTGGATGCCTTCGAAGCCTCCTGGGCGCATGAAGGCGTCCTCTGCTCCGTGCAGCGGGTGGCTGGCAGCAGCCCGCGTCTGCAGGTTCATCTGTCCCGGGTGGCCCCGGTCCCAGCACCACAGGCACCCGCCGGGGGCGCCCAGGCAGCACAGCAGGTCTCCCCATCCGGGTCAGCCATCAGCGCCCAGCCCAGCCAGGCAGCAGCTCAGCTGACAGGGCAGCCGGGGCCGTCGTGAGCGGGGTGTTGGGAGTGGGGGATCTCGGTGTCTGAGGTCCTTAGGGTGCGAGGGGCCTCGAGGGTGGGGGGAGTGCGGTGCGGGTTGCCTAGGGAGGGGGGTGCGGTGCGGGGCTTGCTGTGGGTGGGGCCGGAGGGGGTCTTGGGGGTCGGGGGAGCTTAGGAGCAGGGTTGGTGTGGTGCAGGCTGCCGTGGGAGGCAGGTGCGGTTCGGAGGCTGCTGTCTTGAGGGGTCGCCCCCTGTGTGGGGTCTGTGGGTGTTTTGTCGCTGGCGCTCTCGTGCCTTGGTCTCTGACCCGGCGGTGCTGCCCCTGCGGCCTGGAGGGGGGGGTTCTTGGGAGTGGGGTGCGTGTGGCGCCGGGGGGTCTGGGGAGGGTTTCGGGGGGGGACTGGGGAGGGGCGGGGGGGCTTCGGTGCAGGGTTGGTGTGGTGCAGGCCGCCGTGGGAGGCAGGTGCGGTTCGGGGGTCGCCCCCAGGGTGGGGTCTGCGGGTGTCTTGTCGCCGGCACGCTTGTGCCCTGGCTTCCAGCCAGGCAGTGTTGCCCCTGCTGCGCCCGTGGGGGTTCTTGGGAGCCGGGGGGACGTGGGAGTGAGGTTCCTGCGGTGTGGGGTGTCTTGGGAGGGAGGTGTGTCTTCGGGCCTGCTGTCTTGCGGGGACGCCCCCAGGGTGGGGTCGGTTGTTGTTTGTCTCCGGTGCGCTTGTGTGGCACCGTCCCTGCGGCTTTTGTGGCTCTGGGAGGCGGTTTCGGTGGTGCGGGGTTCTCTTCGGGCGTGCTGTGGGTTTTCTGTTTTCTCTGGTGCTCCCCGGTGGGGGGGGGCTCGTTTGCCCTGGTTCGCTGCGGCGGTTGCCCGGTTTTGTTTGTTGTTCCTGTTGCTGTCGCCCAGGGTGTAGGGTTCGCCCCTTGGCTGTTGAGGTTGTGCAGGTTGTGGTTGTGTTGTCGCTGTGGTCGCTGTTGGGGCCTTTGCCCATCCCTGGGGCTTGTCTCCGGTGACGGGCCCTGTTGTTGGTCCGTGGTGCTGGCCCGGGTGTTGGGCCGTGGTTTTGGCCCTGGTGTTGGGCCGTGGTGTTGGCTCTGGTTTTGGGCCCTGGTGTTGGGCCCTGGTGTTGGGCTGTGGGGTTGGCCCTGGTGTTGGGCCGTGGTGTTGGCCCTGGTGTTGGGCCCTGGGGTTTGGCCCTGGTGTTGGGCCCTGGTGTTGGTTTCAGTTCCCTCCTCGGTGTCTTGGAGGTAGGGGTGGCCATGTGTGCCGCCCGTGCAGCAGTGGCTCCTGGCCCCTTGCTGCCCCCGTCCCTGTCCCTGTCCTGTCTGCGAGTTTAGGCGTTGCTTGGCTTTTTCTCTCTCCTTGGCTCCTTGCGGTGGTTTTTGGGGCTTCTTGCCAGGCTGTTGCGGCTTGCCGGTCTTGCTCGGCTTGCCCGTTGGGCTTCGCTTTCCCAGTCCTTGTAACGTCCCTCGCAGAAAAAAAAAAAAAAAAACAGCAACAGGAGGCCCGCTGGCACCAACACTGGCTGGCTCAGCAAGCGCCCAGCCGCAGCCGGTGGTTTGCCATGAACCCCACGCCCAGCCCCGGCTGGATGCGGCCCCGCTCCTCCCCCCCATCACTGCCCTCGGCCGCTGCAAGCCCGGTCAGCCAGCCTAGCAGCCGCCATGCGGCACCGCACCAGCAGGACCCCGGTGCTGCCGCCGGACCGTCGGCACCCGCCGGGCCGGCCCCGGAGGCAGACCCGGCAGCTGATGGCCCGGCTGGCATGTCTCCCCTCGACCGCCGGCGGGCCTTTTTTTTTTTTTTTGTTAATTCCGGAGGAACCCGGACTCGGGACATGGGACACATATGTTGTCTGGCGGCTCCACTGATGCTGCCACTTCTGCTGAGTAGCTAGCGTGCCAGGCTTCTGGGCGACTCCACGGGCCAGCTGGATGGTGCTGATGACTGTATGATGAGTCTTGTAAACCTCCGGACAGGACAAGGACAGGGGTGGGCACCCTCCTTTCTCATCACCCCCCAGGTAATGGTCACTGACCGGTTTCGATCTTGGGATCCCGGGGGGAATTGCAAGGATTCCCTGTTGCCGGCCAATGTACCATTGCCTACTTCTGTGGGGCGCAGGTAAGTTCCAAATGTCCTTACTGGGACTTGAACCCGGGTCACCCGGGCCGAAAGCAGTGCCTTAACTTTCGGTGTAGAACTTACCTGGCAGCGGCTGTGGGACTGCCCCACAAGCAACCGGGCCAAGGCGCTCGCCTGGCGGCTGCACCATGGACGGCTCCCGTGCGGGGTGTACCTGGCCTCCAAAGGTCAGCCGCAGCGTGCCCACTGCTCTGCTCCTAGCTGCTCGGTGGACGGCAACCTGCATGTCGCCAGCCTGACCCACGTCTTCTTGGAGTGCGGGGCTTACACCGCAGCTCGGGTTTGGCTGGCAGAGCTGTGGGCAACAGTCTCCGGGGCCGCGGACTTGCCTTTCAGACAGCCGGCTGTGCTGCTGGGAGACTGGCCGGGAGGGTGGCCGGCCTACCCCACCAGCCCTGGGCTGCAGCTGCTGTGGGCAGCCCTTCGAGCCACTTGGCTGTGGGCGGTCTGGGGCCACTACCACAGGGCGGAGCCTGATGACCATCCGTCGGCCACGGTGGTGGGCTGCGTCATTGGGGAGCTGCAGCGTCTCATGAGGGCACATTTCAGCATGGCGGCGCTCTCCGAGGACACTCTGGCGGGGCTGCCCCGGGGCCACATCACAGCACAGCTGAAGCCCGGCCGGCTGGATGCCTTCGAAGCCTCCTGGGCGCATGAAGGCGTCCTCTGCTCCGTGCAGCGGGTGGCTGGCAGCAGCCCGCGTCTGCAGGTTCATCTGTCCCGGGTGGCCCCGGTCCCAGCACCACAGGCACCCGCCGGGGGCGCCCAGGCAGCACAGCAGGTCTCCCCATCCGGGTCAGCCATCAGCGCCCAGCCCAGCCAGGCAGCAGCTCAGCTGACAGGGCAGCCGGGGCCGTCGTGAGCGGGGTGTTGGGAGTGGGGGATCTCGGTGTCTGAGGTCCTTAGGGTGCGAGGGGCCTCGAGGGTGGGGGGAGTGCGGTGCGGGTTGCCTAGGGAGGGGGGTGCGGTGCGGGGCTTGCTGTGGGTGGGGCCGGAGGGGGTCTTGGGGGTCGGGGGAGCTTAGGAGCAGGGTTGGTGTGGTGCAGGCTGCCGTGGGAGGCAGGTGCGGTTCGGAGGCTGCTGTCTTGAGGGGTCGCCCCCTGTGTGGGGTCTGTGGGTGTTTTGTCGCTGGCGCTCTCGTGCCTTGGTCTCTGACCCGGCGGTGCTGCCCCTGCGGCCTGGAGGGGGGGGTTCTTGGGAGTGGGGTGCGTGTGGCGCCGGGGGGTCTGGGGAGGGTTTCGGGGGGGGACTGGGGAGGGGCGGGGGGGCTTCGGTGCAGGGTTGGTGTGGTGCAGGCCGCCGTGGGAGGCAGGTGCGGTTCGGGGGTCGCCCCCAGGGTGGGGTCTGCGGGTGTCTTGTCGCCGGCACGCTTGTGCCCTGGCTTCCAGCCAGGCAGTGTTGCCCCTGCTGCGCCCGTGGGGGTTCTTGGGAGCCGGGGGGACGTGGGAGTGAGGTTCCTGCGGTGCGGGGTGTCTTGGGAGGGAGGTGTGTCTTCGGGCCTGCTGTCTTGCGGGGACGCCCCCAGGGTGGGGTCGGTTGTTGTTTGTCTCCGGTGCGCTTGTGTGGCACCGTCCCTGCGGCTTTTGTGGCTCTGGGAGGCGGTTTCGGTGGTGCGGGGTTCTCTTCGGGCGTGCTGTGGGTTTTCTGTTTTCTCTGGTGCTCCCCGGTGGGGGGGGGCTCGTTTGCCCTGGTTCGCTGCGGCGGTTGCCCGGTTTTGTTTGTTGTTCCTGTTGCTGTCGCCCAGGGTGTAGGGTTCGCCCCTTGGCTGTTGAGGTTGTGCAGGTTGTGGTTGTGTTGTCGCTGTGGTCGCTGTTGGGGCCTTTGCCCATCCCTGGGGCTTGTCTCTGGTGACGGGCCCTGTTGTTGGTCCGTGGTGCTGGCCCGGGTGTTGGGCCGTGGTTTTGGCCCTGGTGTTGGGCCGTGGTGTTGGCTCTGGTTTTGGGCCCTGGTGTTGGGCCCTGGTGTTGGGCTGTGGGGTTGGCCCTGGTGTTGGGCCGTGGTGTTGGCCCTGGTGTTGGGCCCTGGGGTTTGGCCCTGGTGTTGGGCCCTGGTGTTGGTTTCAGTTCCCTCCTCGGTGTCTTGGAGGTAGGGGTGGCCGTGTGTGCCGCCCGTGCAGCAGTGGCTCCTGGCCCCTTGCTGCCCCCGTCCCTGTCCCTGTCCTGTCTGCGAGTTTAGGCGTTGCTTGGCTTTTTCTCTCTCCTTGGCTCCTTGCGGTGGTTTTTTGGGCTTCTTGCCAGGCTGTTGCGGCTTGCCGGTCTTGCTCGGCTTGCCCGTTGGGCTTCGCTTTCCCAGTCCTTGTAACGTCCCTCGCAGAAAAAAAAAAAAAAGAGCCCCAGAACGCCTTTGGAGGGTCCGGAAGGCCTTCAGAAGGTGCGGAAGGCCCTCGGGGGGCCCCGAAGCCGTTCTGAGGGCCCATGAGGCCTTCAAAGGGCCCGGAATACCGTCGGAGGGACCGGAAGGCAATTGGGCCCGGAATACCGTCGGGGGGACCGGAAGGCAATTGGGGAGCCCGGATGGCTAACTGTGGGCTTGAAGCCTTTGGAAGTCCTGGAAGGCGATCAGAGGGCCCGGAAGGCCGTTGAGAGCCCCAGAACGCCTTTGGAGGGTCCGGAAGGCCTTCAGAAGGCACGGAAGGCCCTCGGGGGGCCCGTAAGCCGTTCTGAGGGCCCGTGAGGCCTTCAAAGGGCCCGGATTACGGTCGGAGGGACCGGAAGGCAATTGGGCCCGGAATACCGTCGGAGGGACCGGAAGGCAATTGGGGAGCCCGAATGGCTTTCTGTGGGGTGGAAGCCTTTGGAAGTCCTGGAAGGCGATCAGAGGGCCCGGAAGGCCGTTGAGAGCCCCAGAACACCTTTAGAGGGTCCGGAAGGCCTTCAGAAGGTGCGGAAGGCCCTCGGGGGGGCCGTAAGCCGTTCTGAAGGCCCGTGAGGCCTTCAAAGGGCCCGGAATACCGTCGGAGGGACCGGAAGGCAATTGGGCCCGGAATACCGTCGGAGGGACCGGAAGGCAATTGGGGAGCCCGAATGGCTTTCTGTGGGGTGGAAGCCTTTGGAAGTCTTGGAAGGCGATCAGAGGGCCCGGAAGGCCGTTGAGAGCCCCAGAACGCCTTTGGAGGGTGTCCGGAAGGCCTTCAGAAGGCGTGGAAGGCCCTCGGGGGGCCCGTAAGCCGTTCTGAGGGCCCATGAGGCCTTCAAAGGGCCCGGAATACCGTCGGAGGGACCGGAAGGCAATTGGGCCCGGAATACCGTCGGAGGGACCGGAAGGCAATTGGGGAGCCCGAATGGCCTTCTGTGGGGTGGAAGCCTTTGGAAGTCTTGGAAGGCGATCAGAGGGCCCGGAAGGCCGTTGAGAGCCCCAGAACGCCTTTGGAGGGTCCGGAAGGCCTTCAGAAGGCACGGAAGGCCCTCGGGGGGCCCCGAAGCCGTTCTGAGGGCCCGTGAGGCCTTCAAAGGGCCCGGAATACGGTCGGAGGGACCGGAAGGCAATTGGGCCCGGAATACCGTCGGAGGGACCGGAAGGCAATTGGGGAGCCCGAATGGCCTTCTGTGGGGTGGAAGCCTTTGGAAGTCCTGGAAGGCGATCAGAGGGCCCGGAAGGCCGTTGAGAGCTCCAGAACACCTTTGGAGGGTCCGGAAGGCCTTCAGAAGGCGCGGAAGGCCCTCGGGGGGCCCCGAAGCCGTTCCGAGGGCCCATGAGGCCTTCAAAGGGCCCGGAATACCGTCGGAGGGACCGGAAGGCAATTGGGCCCGGAATACCGTCGGGGGGACCGGAAGGCGATTGGGGAGCCCGGATGGCTTTCTGTGGGCTGGAAGCCTTTGGAAGTCCTGGAAGGCGATCAGAGGGCCCAGAAGGCCGTTGAGAGCCCCAGAACGCCTTTGGAGGGTCCGGAAGGCCTTCAGAAGGCGCGGAAGGCCCTCGGGGGGCCCGTAAGCCGTTCTGAGGGCCCGTGAGGCCTTCAAAGGGCCCGGAATACCGTCGGAGGGACCGGAAGGCAATTGGGCCCGGAATACCGTCGGAGGGACCGGAAGGCAATTGGGGAGCCCGAATGGCTTTCTGTGGGGTGGAAGCCTTTGGAAGTCCTGGAAGGCAATCAGAGGGCCCGGAAGGCCGTTGAGAGCCCCAGAACACCTTTGGAGGGTCCGGAAGGGCTTCAGAAGGCACGGAAGGCCCTCGAGGGGCCCCGAAGCCGTTCTGAGGGCCCATGAGGCCTTCAAAGGGCCCGGAATACCGTCGGAGGGACCGGAAGGCAATTGGGCCCGGAATACCGTCGGGGGGACCGGAAGGCGATTGGGGAGCCCGGATGGCTTTCTGTGGGCTGGAAGCCTTTGGAAGTCCTGGAAGGCGATCAGAGGGCCCGGAAGGCCGTTGAGAGCCCCAGAACGCCTTTGGAGGGTCCGGAAGGCCTTCAGAAGGCACGGAAGGCCCTCGGGGGGGCCGTAAGCCGTTCTGAAGGCCCGTGAGGCCTTCAAAGGGCCCGGAATACCGTCGGAGGGACCGGAAGGCAATTGGGCCCGGAATACCGTCGGAGGGACCGGAAGGCAATTGGGGAGCCCGAATGGCTTTCTGTGGGGTGGAAGCCTTTGGAAGTCCTGGAAGGCGATCAGAGGGCCCGGAAGGCCGTTGAGAGCCCCAGAACGCCTTTGGAGGGTCCGGAAGGCCTTCAGAAGGCACGGAAGGCCCTCGGGGGGCCCGTAAGCCGTTCTGAGGGCCCATGAGGCCTTCAAAGGGTCTGGAACACCGTCAGAGGGACCGGAAGGCAATTGGGCTTCGCTTTCCCCGTCCTTGTAACGTCCCTTGCTAAAAAACAAAATTGGGATCGGAATACCGTCGGACCGGAAGGCAATTGGGGAGCCTGAATGGCTTTCTGTGGGGAGGAAGCCTTTGGAAGTCCTGAAAGGCAATCAGAAGGCCTGGAAGGCCATTGAGAGCCCCAGAACGCCTTTGGAGGGTCCGGAAGGCCTTCAGAAGGCACGGAAGGCCCTCGGGGGGCCCGTAAGCCGTTCTGAGGGCCCATGAGGCCTTCAAAGGGCCCGGAATACCGTCGGAGGGACTGGAAGGCAATTGGGCCCGGAATACCGTCGGAGGGACCGGAAGGCAATTGGCCCCGGAATACCGTCGGAGGGACCGGAAGGCGATTGGGGAGCCCGAATGGCTTTCTGTGGGGTGGAAGCCTTTGGAAGTCCTGGAAGGTGATCAGAGGGCCCGGAAGGCCGTTGAGAGCCCCAGAACGCCTTTGGAGGGTCCGGAAGGCCTTCAGAAGGCACGGAAGGCCCTCGGGGGGCCCGTAAGCCGTTCTGAGGGCCCGTGAGGTCTTCAAAGGGCCCGGAATACCGTTGGAGGGACTGGAAGGCAATTGGGCCCGGAATACCGTCCGGGGGACAGGAATCGCATTAGGTCGCCTTGGTTGAATACTAATGGTGGTGGTAATACAGTGTATCATAATGGATTTCATGTTTTTGCTCAGGATGTCAATCTGACTGGTGTTTTTGGTCAAAGTTGGGATGTTTTTGTTACATACTATATGATGTTCAAGAATCTCAAGTGATTTGGTGTGTTTCACACCGCGGCACGTAGCGCCGTGGTGTACCATTCTCCTGTCTTAACACAACTCTCCCCCCACACATTATTTTAATTGGCAGCGGAGCTGCGGCGGGAGCGACGAAGGAGTGAAGCCGCAGCGGAGCAAGGCGACACGGCGTAAGCCACTAGCTTTGGACCCGTTAGGGAATGGATTGTGAGAGAGTCCATATCCGGACATAAAGAATGTATATCACTAGACTCTACCTAAGAGTCTAGTGATACATCAATACAACGATACGTCATGGCTACTATGTACAATCTCCGGGTGACTCCTTTGGCTGGCTTCGATGTGCTTGAGGATATTCGTCAGATGTTGGATCATCATGCTCGGAGCTATGTGGTGTGTCGTGAGGTAGCATCGGAGATGCATTACCATGTGGCATTTCACAGTGATGCCAAGCAGATGGCGTTGAACAACTATTTGTGACGCAAATGTGGCGAGAAGATTGGCAAGGCCAACACTGGAGCAGCTTTCAACGAGGAGAAGATTCGTGATGAGGATGCACTGTATCGGTATCTGTGCAAGGGCGAAGGCCCGGATAAGCTACCAGATATTGTGATGTTCAATTTGTTGGTGCCTGACAGTCAGGCGTGGATCCAGCAGAAGCATGATGAGTATTGGCAGGAGCATGACAGGCTGAAGTGTAAGCGGAAGGCTGATCGGAAGCAGCCGATGGTGGAGATGATGTCTGATTGGGCAGATGGATGTGGTATCGTGCGATATGGTGAATTCCGTAAGGCCGCTTCAAAGGAATATGTACGAATATGTATTGAGCAGAAGCGGCCTATTAACGTTTTTCATGGCAAGTCGGTGGTCAATTTGGTGTGTGCTGGTCGGTTTGAGGAAGCTAAGGAAGCTCTTGAGGACAAGATTATGGAGATTTAAAAATATCCTAGTAAAGATTAAGCAAATCTCGAATAATTCAGAAGATGGTGATGAAGCGTCGTTATCCCCAGCGTCGTCGGTGTGTAGCAAAGCGTGCACGCCAAACGACTGTGGTTCCACGTATGATTCGGAGTCGGATTCCAATGTTGAAGTTGCAGCGCACGTGTTGGCTGCAGAATTGGGCACCTAGTACAGTGTCGACTTCTGGGTTTTGGAGATATTATAATGTTTGTATCAATGATATTCCAAATGTTGGTGAGCTTACGAATTTGTTTGATACGTACAAGTTGGCAGCATTCAAGGTTACATTTCGTCCCCGGTATGATAATTTTAGTGGCAATGATACGACCGATATCACATTGCCAACGGTGACCAACCAGCCTGGTACAATGTTACATATTGTGAAAGATCCGTGGTCTACGGTGTCTCCGGTGGGTGTGTACTGGTACTCTGAATTCATTTTTGGAGCAGGGTAACAAGGTGAAGACGTATACTGGTAATAAGGCTGTGAGTGTGTATATCCCTGGTCCTACTATTAATAATACAGTTGAAGGGCCTTCGAATGTGAATCGCATTAGGTCACCTTGGTTGAATACTAATGGTGGTGGTAATACAGTGTATCATAATGGATTTCATGTTTTTGCTCAGGATGTCAATCTGACTGGTGTTTTTGGTCAAAGTTGGGATGTTTTTGTTACATACTATATGATGTTCAAGAATCTCAAGTGATCTGGTGTGTTTCGCACCGCGGCGTGTAGCGCCACGGTGTACCATTCTCCTGTCTTAACACAACTCTCCCCCCACACATTATTTTAATTGGCAGCGGAGCTGCGGCGGGAGTGACGAAGGAGCGAAGCCGCAGCGGAGCAAGGCGACGCGGCGTAAGCCGCTAGCTTTGGACCCGTTAGGGAATGGATTGTGAGAGAGTCCATATCCGGACATAAAGAATGTATATCACTAGACTCTACCTAAGAGTCTAGTGATACATCAATACAACGATACATCATGGCTACTATGTACAATCTCCGGGTGACTCCTTTGGCTGGCTTCGATGTGCTTGAGGATATTCGTCAGATGTTGGATCATCATGCTCGGAGCTATGTGGTGTGTCGTGAGGTAGCATCGGAGATGCATTACCATGTGGCATTTCACAGTGATGCCAAGCGGATGGCGTTGAACAACTATTTGCGACGCAAATGTGGCGAGAAGATTGGCAAGGCCAACGCTGGAGCAGCTTTCAACGAGGAGAAGATTCACGATGAGGATGCACTGTATCGGTATCTGTGCAAGGGCGAAGGCCCGGATAAGCTACCAGATATTGTGATGTTCAATTTGTTGGTGCCTGACAGGCAGGCGTGGATCCAGCAGAAGCATGATGAGTATTGGCAGGAGCATGACAGGCTGAAGTGTAAGTGGAAGGCTGATCAGAAGCAGCCGATGGTGGAGATGATGTCTGATTGGGCAGATCGATGTGGTATCATGCGATATGGTAAATTCCGTAAGGGACCGGAAGGCAGCTGGGCTTCGCTTTCCCCGTCCTTGTAACATCCCTTGCTAAAAAACAAAATTGGGACCGGAATACCGTCGGAGGGACCGGAAGGCAATCGGGGAGCCCGGATGGCTTTCTGTGGGCTGGAAGCCTTTGGAAGTCTTGGAAGGCGATCGACGTCCCGCACGCGGAAAACACCGACGCAGAGACCCTACAACCCCCCACCCGACCCACCCCGCTGATCACCGCTGCAAACCCCAACCCACCTGAGGGTACGACAGCCCACGCGCGCGAAAACCCGGAGCTCCGAGAAACACCAGAGACCCGCGCCCTGCATGCCGCAATAAGAGAAAAGGGAGGGGAAATTAAGAAGTTGACTACGGAAACCCGTAAACTACATGCGAGCAAAGCCAGGAAACAATTTCAGAGCCTCCTAGCCAAGAAACCGAAACACGCACACAAACAAATTCTCGAGCCCGACGATCAGCCACGCGGCATAACGGCCATTCGCCACCCCGCCGATGGGCACCTGTGCACAACCTCGGACGGCATCCTCGACGCACTCCACACGCACTTCACGCTCCTAGCCCGGCCCATCTCCGGACCCCGCACTGGCAAATATCTCCCGAGCGAAGCCCCACGGAACTACCCCTGGGAGACGCCGGGAGTGCCGGACCCTCTACGACGTGGTTTAGCCCAATGGGAAAGCGCACCCCCGTCCCTCCTCCCTGGCATATTAGACCCATGCAACTTCCGCGCATGCTTAGACCATCTCGCCCGCAACAAAGCCCCCGGGCCAGACGGCATACCCAACGAGCTGCTACAGACACTCCCCCCCGACCTCCAAACCGCAATCCACCACCTGATCACAGTCATGTGGGTCAAGGCCGAAATCCCCCCACACTGGACGCAATCAGACACGGTACTCATTCCCAAAAAGGGCGACCCACTCCTCATCAAGAACAAACGCCCCATTGCCCTGGCAAACACACTCTACAAACTATACACCAGCCACATTACGTTTAATATCGTCACCTTTAGTGAACAAGCGCACATCTTCACGGAAGCCCAGGAAGGGTACCTCCGGCAGCGTAACACGGAGCGGCAGATCCAAAACGTACTACACGCCATCGAGGACGCCGGCCTAACCAGCCGAGACCTCTACTTACTATATATCGATTTCACATCGGCATTTAACACCATAGATCACGACAAATTACTTATGATCATGTACGACCTAGGATATCCGGAGGACCTCATCGCGGTGGTCGCGAACCTGTACTCGCGCGCCACCACACGCATACGCACCGAACATGGCTACACCGCGGAGATCGCAATCGAACGCGGCACGATTCAGGGCGATACACTATCGCCCGTACTGTTCATCATTTACATGGAGCCACTCCTCAGATGGCTACACAGCGGAGGCCGAGGATACCGCTACGGCTGCCTCCAAGCGGACGAAAATGACCGACACCACTTCAGCTCGGGCGCCTTCGCGGACGACCTAGTGGTCCTCACGAACACCGTGTCTGACATGCGCACACAGAGCACAAAAATAGAGCGCTACACCCGCTGGGGAGCACTCAAGGTCAACGTAGGCAAGTGCCAACTGCAGGGCATTCTGCATGGCCGCGCGCGTTCCGATACTGATCTGAGTCGGGGCCCCGGTACGCAAAAATACAGGGCCGTCGTAGAACGTCTCCTGAAAAATCAAATTCGGATCGATGGCGTACCCATCCCGTACGAACCCCCAACAGGATCGTACAAATACCTCGGCGTACACATCACCCCTACCCTGGATTGGACGACACAGGTGGCCTACACTCGCGCCGAAATCGAGCGACGGGGGCAAAGCATACAAAACTCTCTCGCGACCCCAGATCAACGCATAAACATAATCAAAACCCTCATTCACCCCTTTGTGGCGTACAGCCTGCCTACTATGGCGTACACCCCGCACGACATCGCCAGCCTCGACGCCCAAATCGCGGGCATAGCCAAACGCAGCTACGGACTCAAAATGGGCTTCCCAACCCGCGCCATCCTCGGTCCTATATCGCGACTAGGTCTGGGGGTGGGCACCCTACGTACCCTCTATGCGGTCAGAGCGGCGAAGACGCTTGTCCTGTCCCTCAACGACAAGGGACGCCTTGGGGCAGTAACTCGAGCCCTCCTGCACCTGCAGAGCCGTTACATGGGCACAATACCAGCGCACACATTCAAACACGAATGCCGGCACTATACCACACTCAAACAACTTGCTCTCGTGAATGAAGCCGGTATCGAACTCACGGACAAAGGCAGCACATATGAGCCGGCAGCAGGCAGCCTCATTCACCTGATCGGGGCGCACAACCCGACGGCCGAGCCCAAGGATCTCGTGCTCCTCTTCCGATGCATGCAGCCCCTGCTGGAACTTGGCCTGGACCTCAGGGCCCTGAAAGACAAAAACACGGGAGCGCACCTCATCACCACCGACCAGCTGCAACGCATCGGTGGCAGGAAGGTGGGCCCACGCCATCAGATAGCCCTAAACCAGCTCAGCCTCGCCTTGAATGCTGACCCCAGTGTTCGCGCCCGGGCGCCGCGCCACCGAGGTGTAGCACCCTTGCCCCCCGAACTACAAATCCTCCCGGACGGCCCACATCTAACCGATCTTGCGATGGAAGCGGCAAGACCCACCCCCATCCCCCACGGAACCCTAAGTAAGTACGTACTGGCCAAACCCCGCGACCCGGCCGACACCATTCCGGCCGCCCCAGCTGAAAACCCACCCCCTCGCCCAGGCCCAATAACCCCTCGGGGGGAGACGGCAACCCAAACTGCGGCAGCGTCGTCCGGCACCGCAACAACCCTCGAGTCACGACGCCCGGCCGCCCGGCCAGCCGCCAAGCGCCACCAGCCACAGCGAAAGACCGATAGTGAGCTGCTCCAAGCATACCTCCTTCGGCAGAACCTGAAACCGGTCGACGGTATCACAGATGCCGAGGCCATTGGGTGGGACCCCCGGCAAACCCCACTTACCCTTCAGCACTGCGAACGAATCCTGCGCCATCCGCTCCACCGGGGCCTCACGTCCCAAGTGGGCTCCGCCGAATGACTACTCCGCATGCTCCATGGGGAGACGGCGTGGCCTGCGGGGACACCAACCCAGCATGGCCTTAGCATCACACAGCTTCTCTTCGGGGACCAAGAGAGGGTAGCATATATCAAGGCGGAAATCTGGAAACGGGTCGCCGTCAGCGCTCCGAACCCCAAGCGGCAACGCACAACCGACTCGGCTACCCAACACACACACCGAACATACTACCAGGTTGAATGGGAACGTACTGTCATCACTAAAGGGGCAATAGCACTGTACACCGAGAATGGCTACCACCCCAAGGCAGTGCACCGGTACGAATCCCCCACCGCCCCCACTCACCCCGAAATGATAGTCGAGGTAGAATGGGCCCCCACCGAAGATGAGGAGTCGCGACTGGCCTCGCAAGACAACTGGACAGAGCTGCTGGATGCATTCCGGCATCGGCGCGCCGTTGAGGCCGAACAGGACCCCGGTCGGATGGAAAATGCACGCGACCACCACCTGACGGAATGGCAACAGCAAGGCAGATGGGAGACTGAATGCCTCAACGTGACCCGAGGCCAACGTCTCCTACGGCAGTTTGTCGAAATCAACGTACACCCGGGTAACCCGGACCGGGACATCCACCCGCCGGGGCGGTATACGGTCCAAATTGGCAATCGTAACGGCACACACCGGCATGTACCATGGGACGGCAGCGGGGACATACCCGATGGACTGCAAGCCAGTGGGATGGCATTCGTGTACGATCCCCAAGGGCGCTGCGTCGGCCAGGTGTCGGCAAGCCGCCTCCGCAGCCTGTGGCTCCGGTACAGCGACGCCCAACAGAAACGCCCGGAAGAGCACGCACAGATCGCGGCCGCGGGTGGCTTCACGGAGGATGTCGCACGCCTCCTCCTGCGGTATCGGGACGGAGGGGGCACCAAAGCACATCCCATTCGAGAGGCCCATGAGCGGAGGATATCTGAACGGCTGATGAAACGCCTCATGACCGCGCTGGGCGCCGCAACAGAGCGCTTTGCATCCCCCCTCAACGTAGCAGACAGCACCGCCATCTACTACTCACGGCACCCAGAAGATCAGCTCTTCGGAGCCAACCACGACGCGTATTCGCAACCGTGCACGGGCGTATCCGTCGCGCACCCTGAACCTAAGCCGGACGAGGGGCATCATGCACTGCGATGGGCGCTAGGCTGGGCCGACGTAACACGGAGCACAGATAACCCCACCGCTACCCTACTCCTGCTGCCCACGTCCCAAACGGCGCCCTACACCCGCTACCTCACCCACCCGCTGGTCACTATGATCGGTACAATAGACGCATTTTCAGGAACGGGGGACCTTTACAGCGAAGTGAGCGTAGACGCTCCAAAACCCTACCCAAACGGACTCACCCTACTCCTGGTTAGCAATGAATCCGGCCGCGCGTACGGTACCAGCCTCCGCAGAGCGCTTGCTATGACGGCAGCCCGCCACGTCGCCACTGGCCCCGCCCTCTCTTGGAAGCCACCCCAATGGGTGCGCAAGCGGCTGCGTAGTATGACCGAGAAGCCACCCGCCGCGGCAGCTCCCTCCCGCACGTGCGACAACCTCTCCACGGAAGAGGGAAGCTCCGCGTTCCTGGCATTTCCTGCCAAATATGCTCTGCGATACAACGCCCAAGACGCCATATACACAGACGGGTCAGTGCAAAAGATCAAAGATGGCGACGAGGAAAGACATCTCCTGGGGGCCGCGGCCGTCGACGCACTTACCAACACAACGCTCCACATCAATGTGAACGCAGGCCACCAGGGCTGCCAAACTATTACACGGTGCGAACTGAGTGCCATCCATCAAGGACTCCAGATGCGCAGAGGCACGCTGCACGACGAAGCTCACCTAACTATATGGACGGACTCTGCCGCGTCGCTACATCTTATTAAAAAGATGATAAACAACCCACATAAGCTTCAGCTTAGTAAGCACAAGGCGCTGCTTGAGGAAATCGTATTAATCCTTAAACGACGAGCGGCTTGTAACCTGAAGACATCTTTGCTTAAAGTGAAAGCCCACACTGGGGTAACTTACAACGAGAAAGCGGACAAAGCAGCCGTACGAGCCGCACGAGGACTCTCCAAGCTAGACCCCGACGTGCTGAGCGCAACCGAGACCTCAGACAATAATCCACGAAGTCAACACTGGTGGCTGCGGAAAATGGCTGGGCCTGAGAAGAACGCTGGGCACTATGCAAACGACCTTAACCGCGGTATCGAGTCCTTGGTCAGCCCGGAAACGCACTCGGGATACACGAACGAAACAGATTACATGAAATACGTCGCCAACACTCTGCCCGACCTCGATATAAGCACCAGCACTCGGACTCTACAGCGCAAGGCGGGCCGACACAAGCACGTTAAACGGTGCTTCGACTACCTATACGGCCAGCTATGGAGCGCCAAGCTTGCGAGGCGATTTAAAAAACCAGTGGCACCTGGCCGCCCTGCATCGTCGGGACATTGCCCCCTATGCAGCCAACTCGACTCAGGGGCGCACATCCTCGGAGGCTGCCTTCACCCCCGCATGCGAGCCCTATACATACAGCGGCACAACAAGGCGGTCCAAAACATTACCAGTACGCTAGCCCGTGGGTCCAATGGAGGCTGTTACATTGTAATGGACGCCGGCCCCGCGGACACCCGACCAGACTACGTGGCCGGCACACGCCTGCCCAAATGGCTGCTCCCGAGTATTGAGGATGAGAAACGCCTCAAACTCAGGCCCGATATACTCCTTATACCCGACATCCCCCTCCATGAAACGCAAGTGCAAGGGTACAAGGGACCTCAGGACCCTAGCCAGCACACCGTACACATTGTTGAGGTCGGCTACACCGCCGACACCAACCACACACAGAAACAGCACGACAAGGCCGTACAACACGCAGAACTGGCCAAACTCCTCACGGCAGCCGGATGGAAGGTCCGCTACACAACACAGGAAGCCATCAGCCTCGGCTTTGCGGGTACTATCAGGAAAGACCTACGCCCTCTACTCCACACCCTAGGCACGGGCAGCAAGGAAGCCCGAGCATGCTGCAACGACCTCCACGACCATGCAGTTAGGACACTCAACACTATCGTTACAACCCGCAGACAAATGGAACGCAACCCCCATGCGGAACCGACACCGGCCGGCACGTAACCAACGTGGGACAAGTCTTAAGTTCCTTCCTTAAGTTCGTATGGCGTTGGACAGTGTGATGGTGGTGGATGGTGCTCTAAGCGAACAAACTCGTGGCTGTTAAATCAATAGGAGGGCGGTGCCCTCACCCTAGAATGGGCCCAGAAAGCCCCACACACTGTAACATAACATAACATTAAGTTCCTTGCGGTGGTGGGGGGGGCTGGGACCGGGGAAACCCGTCACCCCACCCCCTCTGCTCCCATAACCCACGCCTCGGCTACCGGCCGGGCGTATCATTATTATTATTATTATTATTATGGGCTGGAAGCCTTTGGAAGTCTTTTTTTTTCAGAGGGCCCGGAAGGCCGTTGAGAGCCCCAGAACACCTTTGGAGGGTCCGGAAGGCCTTCAGAAGGCGTGGAAGGCCCTCGGGGGGCCCCGAAGCCGTTCTGAGGGCCCATGAGGCCTTCAAAGGGCCCGGAATACCGTCGGAGGGACCGGAAGGCAATTGGGCCCGGAATACCGTCGGGGGGACCGGAAGGCGATTGGGGAGCCCGGATGGCTTTCTGTGGGCTGGAAGCCTTTGGAAGTCCTGGAAGGCGATCAGAGGGCCCGGAAGGCCGTTGAGAGCCCCAGAACGCCTTTGGAGGGTCCGGAACGCCTTCAGAAGGCGCGGAAGGCCCTCGGGGGGCCCGTAAGCCGTTCTGAGGGCCCATGAGGCCTTCAAAGGGCCTGGAACACCGTCAGAGGGACCGGAAGGCAATTGGGCCCGGAATACCGTCGGAGGGACCGGAAGGCAATTGGGGAGCCCGAATGGCTTTCTGTGGGGTGGAAGCCTTTGGAAGTCTTGGAAGGCGATCAGAGGGCTCGGAAGGCCGTTGAGAGCCCCAGAACGCCTTTGGAGGGTGTCCGGAAGGCCTTCAGAAGGCACAGAAGGCCCTCGGGGGGCCCCGAAGCCGTTCTGAGGGCCCGTGAGGCCTTCAAAGGGCCCGGAATACCGTCGGAGGGACCGGAAGGCAATTGGGCCCGGAATACCATCGGAGGGACCGGAAGGCAATTGGGGAGCCCGAATGGCTTTCTGTGGGGTGGAAGCCTTTGGAAGTCTTGGAAGGCGATCAGAGGGCCCGGAAGGCCATTGAGAGCCCCAGAACGCCTTTGGAGGGTGTCCGGAAGGCCTTCAGAAGGCGCGGAAGGCCCTCGGGGGGCCCCGAAGCCGTTCTGAGGGCCCATGAGGCCTTCAAAGGGCCCGGAATACGGTCGGAGGGACCGGAAGGCAATTGGGCCCGGAATACCGTCGGAGGGACCGGAAGGCAATTGGGGAGCCCGAATGGCTTTCTGTGGGGTGGAAGCCTTTGGAAGTCTTGGAAGGCGATCAGAGGGCCCGGAAGGCCATTGAGAGCCCCAGAACGCCTTTGGAGGGTGTCCGGAAGGCCTTCAGAAGGCGCGGAAGGCCCTCGGGGGCCCCGAAGCCGTTCTGAAGGCCCGTGAGGCCTTCAAAGGGCCCGGAATACCGTCGGAGGGACCGGAAGGCAATTGGGCCCGGAATACCGTCGGAGGGACCGGAAGGCAATTGGGGAGCCCGAATGGCTTTCTGTGGGGTGGAAGCCTTTGGAAGTCCTGGAAGGCGATCAGAGGGCCCGGAAGGCCGTTGAGAGCCCCAGAACACCTTTGGAGGGTCCGGAAGGCCTTCAGAAGGCGCGGAAGGCCCTCGGTGGGGCCGTAAGCCGTTTTGAAGGCCCGTGAGGCCTTCAAAGGGCCCGGAATACCGTCGGAGGGACCGGAAGGCAATTGGGCCCGGAATACCATCGGAGGGACCGGAAGGCAATTGGGGAGCCCGAATGGCCTTCTGTGGGGTGGAAGCCTTTGGAAGTCTTGGAAGGCGATCAGAGGGCCCGGAAGGCCGTTGAGAGCCCCAGAACGCCTTTGGAGGGTCCGGAAGGCCTTCAGAAGGCACGGAAGGCCCTCGGGGGGCCCGTAAGCCGTTCTGAGGGCCCGTGAGGCCTTCAAAGGGCCCGGAATACCGTCGGAGGGACCGGAAGGCAATTGGGCCCGGAATACCGTCGGAGGGACCGGAAGGCAATTGGGGAGCCCGAATGGCTTTCTGTGGGGTGGAAGCCTTTGGAAGTCCTGGAAGGCGATCAGAGGGCCCGGAAGGCCGTTGAGAGCCCCAGAACACCTTTGGAGGGTCCAGAAGGCCTTCAGAAGGTGCGGAAGGCCCTCGGGGGGCCCGTAAGCCGTTCTGAAGGCCCGTGAGGCCTTCAAAGGGCCCGGAATACCGTCGGAGGGACCGGAAGGCAATTGGGCCCGGAATACCGTCGGAGGGACCGGAAGGCGATTGGGGAGCCCGAATGGCCTTCTGTGGGGTGGAAGCCTTTGGAAGTCTTGGAAGGTGATCAGAGGGCCCGGAAGGCCGTTGAGAGCCCCAGAACGCCTTTGGAGGGTCCGGAAGGCCTTCAGAAGGCGCAGAAGGCCCTCGGGGGGCCCCGAAGCCGTTCTGAGGACCCATGAGGCCTTCAAAGGGCCCGGAATACCGTCGGAGGGACCGGAAGGCAATTGGGCCCGGAATACCGTCGGAGGGACCGGAAGGCAATTTGGGAGCCCGAATAACTTTCTGTGGGGTGGAAGCCTTTGGAAGTCCTGGAAGGCGATCAGAGGGCCCGGAAGGCCGTTGAGAGCCCCAGAACGCCTTTGGAGGGTCCGGAAGGCCTTCAGAAGGCGTGGAAGGCCCTCGGGGGGCCCCGAAGCCGTTCTGAGGGCCCATGAGGCCTTCAAAGGGCCCGGAATACCGTCGGAGGGACCGGAAGGCAATTGGGCCCGGAATACCGTCGGAGGGACCGGAAGGCAATTGGGGAGCCCGAATGGCCTTCTGTGGGGTGGAAGCCTTTGGAAGTCTTGGAAGGCGATCAGAGGGCCCGGAAGGCCGTTGAGAGCCCCAGAACGCCTTTGGAGGGTCCGGAAGGCCTTCAGAAGGCACGGAAGGCCCTCGGGGGGCCCGTAAGCCGTTCTGAGGGCCCGTGAGGCCTTCAAAGGGCCCGGAATACCGTCGGAGGGACCGGAAGGCAATTGGGCCCGGAATACCGTCGGAGGGACCGGAAGGCAATTGGGGAGCCCGAATGGCTTTCTGTGGGGTGGAAGCCTTTGGAAGTCCTGGAAGGCAATCAGAGGGCCCGGAAGGCCGTTGAGAGCCCCAGAACACCTTTGGAGGGTCCAGAAGGCCTTCAGAAGGTGCGGAAGGCCCTCGGGGGGCCCGTAAGCCGTTCTGAAGGCCCGTGAGGCCTTCAAAGGGCCCGGAATACCGTCGGAGGGACCGGAAGGCAATTGGGCCCGGAATACCGTCGGAGGGACCGGAAGGCGATTGGGGAGCCCGAATGGCCTTCTGTGGGGTGGAAGCCTTTGGAAGTCTTGGAAGGTGATCAGAGGGCCCGGAAGGCCGTTGAGAGCCCCAGAACGCCTTTGGAGGGTCCGGAAGGCCTTCAGAAGGCGCAGAAGGCCCTCGGGGGGCCCCGAAGCCGTTCTGAGGACCCATGAGGCCTTCAAAGGGCCCGGAATACCGTCGGAGGGACCGGAAGGCAATTGGGCCCGGAATACCGTCGGAGGGACCGGAAGGCAATTTGGGAGCCCGAATAACTTTCTGTGGGGTGGAAGCCTTTGGAAGTCCTGGAAGGCGATCAGAGGGCCCGGAAGGCCGTTGAGAGCCCCAGAACGCCTTTGGAGGGTCCGGAAGGCCTTCAGAAGGCGCGGAAGGCCCTCGGGGGGCCCCGAAGCCGTTCTGAGGGCCCATGAGGCCTTCAAAGGGCCCGGAATACCGTCGGAGGGACCGGAAGGCAATTGGGCCCGGAATACCGTCGGAGGGACCGGAAGGCAATTGGGGAGCCCGAATGGCTTTCTGTGGGGTGGAAGCCTTTGGAAGTCCTGGAAGGCGATCAGAGGGCCCGGAAGGCCGTTGAGAGCCCCAGAACGCCTTTGGAGGGTCCTGATTCTGAAGGCCCTCGGGGGGTCCGTAAGCCGTTCTGAGGGCCCGTGAGGTCTTCAAAGGGCCCGGAATACCGTTGGAGGGACTGGAAGGCAATTGGGCCCGGAATACCGTCGGAGGGACCGGAAGGCAATTGGGGAGCCCGAATGGCTTTCTGTGGGGTGGAAGCCTTTGGAAGTCCTGGAAGGCGATCAGAGGGCCCGGAAGGCCGTTGAGAGCCCCAGAACGCCTTGGAGGGTCTGGAAGGCCTTCAGAAGGCACGGAAGGCCCTCGGGGGGCCCGTAAGCCATTCTGAGGGCCCGTGAGGTCTTCAAAGGGCCCGGAATACCGTTGGAGGGACTGGAAGGCAATTGGGCCCGGAATACCGTCGGAGGGACCGGAAGGCAATTGGGGAGCCCGAATGGCTTTCTGTGGGGTGGAAGCCTTTGGAAGTCCTGGAAGGTGATCAGAGGGCCCGGAAGGCCGTTGAGAGCCCCAGAACACCTTGGAGGGCCTGGAAGGCCTTCAGAAGGCACGGAAGGCCCTCGGGGGGCCCGTAAGCCGTTCTGAGGGCCCGTGAGGTCTTCAAAGGGCCCGGAATACCGTTGGAGGGACTGGAAGGCAATTGGGCCCGGAATACCGTCGGGGGGACCGGAAGGCGATTGGGGAGCCCGGATGGCTTTCTGTGGGCTGGAAGCCTTTGGAAGTCCTGGAAGGCGATCAGAGGGCCCGGAAGGCCGTTGAGAGCCCCAGAACGCCTTTGGAGGGTCCGGAAGGCCTTCAGAAGGCATGGAAGGCCATCGGCACCATCCAGCTGGCCCTTGGAGACGCCCAGAAGCCTGGCACGCTAGCTACTCAGCAGAATTGGCAGCATCAGTGGAGCCGCCAGACAACATGTGTCCCATGTCCCGAGTCCGGGTTCCTCCGGAATTAATTAAATTGGGGGGCTCGGAAGCCGTTCTGAGGGCCCATGAGGCCTTCAAAGGGTCCGGAATACCGTCAGAGGGACCGGAAGGCAGCTGGGCTTCGCTTTCCCCGTCCTTGTAACATCCCTTGCTAAAAAACAAAATTGGGACCGGAATACCGTCGGAGGGCCCGGAAGGCAATCGGGGAGCCCGGATGGCTTTCTGTGGGCTGGAAGCCTTTGGAAGTCTTGGAAGGCGATCAGAGGGCCCGGAAGGCCGTTGAGAGCCCCAGAACACCTTAAGAGGGGCCGGAAGGCCTTCAGAAGGCGCGGAAGGCCCTCGGGGGGCCCCGAAGCCGTTCTGAGGGCCCATGAGGCCTTCAAAGGGCCCGGAATACCGTCGGAGGGACCGGAAGGCAATTGGGCCCGGAATACCGTCGGAGGGACCGGAAGGCGATTGGGGAGCCCGGATGGCTTTCTGTGGGCTGGAAGCCTTTGGAAGTCCTGGAAGGCGATCAGAGGGCCCGGAAGGCCGTTGAGAGCCCCAGAACACCTTTGGAGGGTCCGGAAGGCCTTCAGAAGGCGCGGAAGGCCCTCGGGGGGCCCGTAAGCCGTTCTGAAGGCCCGTGAGGCCTTCAAAGGGCCCGGAATACCGTCGGAGGGACCGGAAGGCAATTGGGCCCGGAATACCGTCGGAGGGACCGGAAGGCAATTGGGGAGCCCGAATGGCCTTCTGTGGGGTGGAAGCCTTTGGAAGTCTTGGAAGGCGATCAGAGGGCCCGGAAGGCCGTTGAGAGCCCCAGAACGCCTTTGGAGGGTCCGGAAGGCCTTCAGAAGGCGCGGAAGGCCCTCGGGGGGCCCTGAAGCCGTTCTGAGGACCCATGAGGCCTTCAAAGGGCCCGGAATACCGTCGGAGGGACCGGAAGGCAATTGGGCCCGGAATACCGTCGGAGGGACCGGAAGGCTATTGGGGAGCCCGAATAACTTTCTGTGGGGTGGAAGCCTTTGGAAGTCCTGGAAGGCGATCAGAGGGCCCGGAAGGCCGTTGAGAGCCCCAGAACGCCTTTGGAGGGTCCGGAAGGCCTTCAGAAGGCGCGGAAGGCCCTCAGGGGGCCCCGAAGCCGTTCTGAGGGCCCATGAGGCCTTCAAAGGGCCCGGAATACCGTCGGAGGGACCGGAAGGCAATTGGGCCCGGAATACCGTCGGAGGGACCGGAAGGCAATTGGGGAGCCCGAATGGCTTTCTGTGGGGTGGAAGCCTTTGGAAGTCCTGGAAGGCGATCAGAGGGCCCGGAAGGCCGTTGAGAGCACCAGAACGCCTTGGAGGGCCTGGAAGGCCTTCAGAAGGCACGGAAGGCCCTCGGGGGGGCCCGTAAGCCGTTCTGAGGGCCCGTGAGGTCTTCAAAGGGCCCGGAATACCGTTGGAGGGACTGGAAGGCAATTGGGCCCGGAATACCGTCGGGGGGACCGGAAGGCGATTGGGGAGCCCGGATGGCTTTCTGTGGGCTGGAAGCCTTTGGAAGTCCTGGACGGCGATCAGAGGGCCCGGAAGGCCGTTGAGAGCCCCAGAACGCCTTTGGAGGGTCCGGAAGGCCTTCAGAAGGCATGGAAGGCCCTCGGGGGGCCCGTAAGCCGTTCTGAGGGCCCATGAGGCCTTCAAAGGGTCTGGAACACCGTCAGAGGGACCGGAAGGCAATTGGGCTTCGCTTTCCCTGTCCTTGTAACGTCCCTTGCTAAAAAACAAAATTGGGATCGGAATGCCGTCGGAGGGCCCGGAAGGCAATCGGGGAGCCCGGATGGCTTTCTGTGGGCTGGAAGCCTTTGGAAGTCTTGGAAGGCGATCAGAGGGCCCGGAAGGCCGTTGAGAGCCCCAGAACACCTTAAGAGGGTCCGGAAGGCCTTCAGAAGGCGCGGAAGGCCCTCGGGGGGCCCCGAAGCCGTTCTGAGGGCCCATGAGGCCTTCAAAGGGCCCGGAATACCGTCGGAGGGACCGGAAGGCAATTGGGCCCGGAATACCGTCGGAGGGACCGGAAGGCGATTGGGGAGCCTGGATGGCTTTCTGTGGGCTGGAAGCCTTCGGAAGTCCTGGAAGGCGATCAGAGGGCCCGGAAGGCCGTTGAGAGCCCCAGAACACCTTTGGAGGGTCCGGAAGGCCTTCAGAAGGCGCGGAAGGCCCTCGGGGGGCCCGTAAGCCGTTCTGAAGGCCCGTGAGGCCTTCAAAGGGCCCGGAATACCGTCGGAGGGACCGGAAGGCAATTGGGCCCGGAATACCGTCGGAGGGACCGGAAGGCAATTGGGGAGCCCGAATGGCCTTCTGTGGGGTGGAAGCCTTTGGAAGTCTTGGAAGGCGATCAGAGGGCCCGGAAGGCCGTTGAGAGCCCCAGAACGCCTTTGGAGGGTCCGGAAGGCCTTCAGAAGGCGCGGAAGGCCCTCGGGGGGCCCCGAAGCCGTTCTGAGGGCCCATGAGGCCTTCAAAGGGCCCGGAATACCGTCGGAGGGACCGGAAGGCAATTGGGCCCGGAATACCGTCGGAGGGACCGGAAGGCAATTGGGGAGCCCGAATGGCTTTCTGTGGGGTGGAAGCCTTTGGAAGTCCTGGAAGGCGATCAGAGGGCCCGGAAGGCCGTTGAGAGCCCCAGAACGCCTTTGGAGGGTCCTGATTCTGAAGGCCCTCGGGGGGTCCGTAAGCCGTTCTGAGGGCCCGTGAGGTCTTCAAAGGGCCCGGAATACCGTTGGAGGGACTGGAAGGCAATTGGGCCAGGAATACCGTCGGAGGGACCGGAAGGCAATTGGGGAGCCCGAATGGCTTTCTGTGGGGTGGAAGCCTTTGGAAGTCCTGGAAGGCCATCAGAGGGCCCGGAAGGCCGTTGAGAGCCCCAGAACGCCTTGGAGGGTCTGGAAGGCCTTCAGAAGGCACGGAAGGCCCTCGGGGGGCCCGTAAGCCGTTCTGAGGGCCCGTGAGGTCTTCAAAGGGCCCGGAATACCGTTGGAGGGACTGGAAGGCAATTGAGCCCGGAATACCGTCGGAGGGACCGGAAGGCAATTGGGGAGCCCGAATGGCTTTCTGTGGGGTGGAAGCCTTTGGAAGTCCTGGAAGGCGATCAGAGGGCCCGGAAGGCCGTTGAAAGCCCCAGAATGCCTTGGAGGGCCTGGAAGGCCTTCAGAAGGCACGGAAGGCCCTCGGGGGGCCCGTAAGCCGTTCTGAGGGCCCGTGAGGTCTTCAAAGGGCCCGGAATACCGTTGGAGGGACTGGAAGGCAATTGGGCCCGGAATACCGTCGGGGGGACCGGAAGGCGATTGGGGAGCCCGGATGGCTTTCTGTGGGCTGGAAGCCTTTGGAAGTCCTGGACGGCGATCAGAGGGCCCGGAAGGCCGTTGAGAGCCCCAGAACGCCTTTGGAGGGTCCGGAAGGACGCCGAGGAGAGAGAAAAAGCCGTTGCTTGGCTTTTTCTCTCTCCTCGGCTCCTTGCGGTGGTTTCTTGGGCTTCTTGCCAGGTCGTTGTGGCTTGCCGGTCTTGCTCGGCTTGCCCGTTGGGCTTCGCTTTCCCAGTCCTTGTAACGTCCGGGCCGGGGGGTCTGGGGAGGGTTTCGGGGGGGGACTGGGGAGGGGCGGGGGGGCTTCGGTGCAGGGTTGGTGTGGTGCAGGCCGCCGTGGGAGGCAGGTGCGGTTCGGGGGTCGCCCCCAGGGTGGGGTCTGCGGGTGTCTTGTCGCCGGCGCGCTTGAGCCCTGGCTTCCAGCCAGGCAGTGTTGCCCCTGCTGCGCCCGTGGGGGTTCTTGGGAGCCGGGGGGACGTGGGAGTGAGGTTCCTGCGGTGCGGGGTGTCTTGGGAGGGAGGTGTGTCTTCGGGCCTGCTGTCTTGCGGGGACGCCCCCAGGGTGGGGTCGGTTGTTGTTTGTCTCCGGTGCGCTTGTGTGGCACCGTCCCTGCGGCTTTTGTGGCTCTGGGAGGCGGTTTCGGTGGTGCGGGGTTCTCTTCGGGCGTGCTGTGGGTTTTCTGTTTTCTCTGGTGCTCCCCGGTGGGGGGGGGCTCGTTTTGCCCTGGTTCGCTGTTTTTTTTTTCTGCGAGGGACGTTACAAGGACTGGGAAAGCGAAGCCCAACGGGCAAGCCAAGCAAGACCGGCAAGCCGCAACAGCCTGGCAAGAAGCCCAAAAAACCACCGCAAGGAGCCAAGGAGAGAGAAAAAGCCAAGCAACGCCTAAACTCGCAGACAGGACAGGGACAGGGACGGGGGCAGCAAGGGGCCAGGAGCCACTGCTGCACGGGCGGCACACACGGCCACCCCTACCTCCAAGACACCGAGGAGGGAACTGTTGCCAGCCAATGAACCATTGCCTGCTTCTGTGGGGTGCACTCCCAAGAACCCCCCCCTCCAGGCCGCAGGGGCAGCACCGCCGGGTCAGAGACCAAGGCACGAGAGCGCCAGCGACAAAACACCCACAGACCCCACACAGGGGGCGACCCCTCAAGACAGCAGCCTCCGAACCGCACCTGCCTCCCGCGGCAGCCTGCACCACACCAACCCTGCTCCTAAGCTCCCCCGACCCCCAAGACCCCCTCCGGCCCCACCCACAGCAAGCCCCGCACCGCACCCCCCTCCCTAGGCAACCCGCACCGCACTCCCCCCACCCTCGAGGCCCCTCGCACCCTAAGGACCTCAGACACCGAGATCCCCCACTCCCAACACCCCGCTCACGACGGCCCCGGCTGCCCTGTCAGCTGAGCTGCTGCCTGGCTGGGCTGGGCGCTGATGGCTGACCCGGATGGGGAGACCTGCTGTGCTGCCTGGGCGCCCCCGGCGGGTGCCTGTGGTGCTGGGACCGGGGCCACCCGGGACAGATGAACCTGCAGACGCGGGCTGCTGCCAGCCACCCGCTGCACGGAGCAGAGGACGCCTTCATGCGCCCAGGAGGCTTCGAAGGCATCCAGCCGGCCGGGCTTCAGCTGTGCTGTGATGTGGCCCCGGGGCAGCCCCGCCAGAGTGTCCTCGGAGAGCGCCGCCATGCTGAAATGTGCCCTCATGAGACGCTGCAGCTCCCCAATGACGCAGCCCACCACCGTGGCCGACGGATGGTCATCAGGCTCCGCCCTGTGGTAGTGGCCCCAGACCGCCCACAGCCAAGTGGCTCGAAGGGCTGCCCACAGCAGCTGCAGCCCAGGGCTGGTGGGGTAGGCCGGCCACCCTCCCGGCCAGTCTCCCAGCAGCACAGCCGGCTGTCTGAAAGGCAAGTCCGCGGCCCCGGAGACTGTTGCCCACAGCTCTGCCAGCCAAACCCGAGCTGCGGTGTAAGCCCCGCACTCCAAGAAGACGTGGGTCAGGCTGGCGACATGCAGGTTGCCGTCCACCGAGCAGCTAGGAGCAGAGCAGTGGGCATGCTGCGGCTGACCTTTGGAGGCCAGGTACACCCCGCACGGGAGCCGTCCATGGTGCAGCCGCCAGGCGAGCGCCTTGGCCCGGTTGCTTGCGGGGCAGTCCCACAGCCGCTGCCAGGCCCGCCGGCGGGCGAGGGGAGACATGCCAGCCGGGCCATCAGCTGCCGGGTCTGCCTCTGGGGCCGGCCCGGCGGGCGCCGACGGTCCGGCGGCAGCACCGGGGTCCTGCTGGTGCGGTGCCGCATGGCGGCTGCTAGGCTGGCTGACCGGGCTTGCAGCGGCCGAGGGCAGTGATGGGAGGGAGGAGCGGGGCCGCATCCAGCCGGGGCTGGGCGTGGGGTTCATGGCAAACCACCGGCTGCGGCTGGGCGCTTGCTGAGCCAGCCAGTGTGGGTGCCAGCGGGCCTCCTGTTGCTGTTTTTTTTTTTTCTGCGAGGGACGTTACAAGGACTGGGAAAGCGAAGCCCAACGGGCAAGCCGAGCAAGACCGGCAAGCCGCAACAGCCTGGCAAGAAGCCCAAAAAACCACCGCAAGGAGCCAAGGAGAGAGAAAAAGCCAAGCAACGCCTAAACTCGCAGACAGGACAGGGACAGGGACGGGGGCAGCAAGGGGCCAGGAGCCACTGCTGCACGGGCGGCACACACGGCCACCCCTACCTCCAAGACACCGAGGAGGGAACTGAAACCAACACCAGGGCCCAACACCAGGGCCAAACCCCAGGGCCCAACACCAGGGCCAACACCACGGCCCAACACCAGGGCCAACCCCACAGCCCAACACCAGGGCCCAACACCAGGGCCCAAAACCAGAGCCAACACCACGGCCCAACACCAGGGCCAAAACCACGGCCCAACACCCGGGCCAGCACCACGGACCAACAACAGGGCCCGTCACCGGAGACAAGCCCCAGGGATGGGCAAAGGCCCCAACAGCGACCACAGCGACAACACAACCACAACCTGCACAACCTCAACAGCCAAGGGGCGAACCCTACACCCTGGGCGACAGCAACAGGAACAACAAACAAAACCGGGCAACCGCCGCAGCGAACCAGGGCAAACGAGCCCCCCCCCCACCGGGGAGCACCAGAGAAAACAGAAAACCCACAGCACGCCCGAAGAGAACCCCGCACCACCGAAACCGCCTCCCAGAGCCACAAAAGCCGCAGGGACGGTGCCACACAAGTGCACCGGAGACAAACAACAACCGACCCCACCCTGGGGGCGTCCCCGCAAGACAGCAGGCCCGAAGACACACCTCCCTCCCAAGACACCCCGCACTGCAGGAACCTCACTCCCACGTCCCCCCGGCTCCCAAGAACCCCCACGGGCGCAGCAGGGGCAACACTGCCTGGCTGGAAGCCAGGGCACAAGCGCGCCGGCGACAAGACACCCGCAGACCCCACCCTGGGGGCGACCCCCGAACCGCACCTGCCTCCCACGGCGGCCTGCACCACACCAACCCTGCACCGAAGCCCCCCCGCCCCTCCCCAGTCCCCCCCCGAAACCCTCCCCAGACCCCCCGGCGCCACACGCACCCCACTCCCAAGAACCCCCCCCTCCAGGCCGCAGGGGCAGCACCGCCGGGACAGAGACCAAGGCACGAGAGCGCCAGCGACAAAACACCCCAAAAAAAAAAAAAACCCACAGACCCCACACAGGGGGCGACCCCTCAAGACAGCAGCCTCCGAACCGCACCTGCCTCCCGCGGCAGCCTGCACCACACCAACCCTGCTCCTAAGCTCCCCCGACCCCCAAGACCCCCTCCGGCCCCACCCACAGCAAGCCCCGCACCGCACCCCCCTCCCTAGGCAACCCGCACCACACTCCCCCCACCCTCGAGGCCCCTCGCACCCTAAGGACCTCAGACACCGAGATCCCCCACTCCCAACACCCCGCTCACGACGGCCCCGGCTGCCCTGTCAGCTGAGCTGCGGCCTGGCTGGGCTGGGCGCTGATGGCTGACCCGGATGGGGAGACCTGCTGTGCTGCCTGGGCGCCCCCGGCGGGTGCCTGTGGTGCTGGGACCGGGGCCACCCGGGACAGATGAACCTGCAGACGCGGGCTGCTGCCAGCCACCCGCTGCACGGAGCAGAGGACGCTGTAGCTGGCTGTGCGGCTGCTCGGGCCACGCCGCGGGCATGAGGGGCTCCGTGTCCTGGTCCCGGCCCCAGCTGTGACCGCGGGCGGTGAGGCGGTGGCGCACCTCACTCACTGTGTAGTGGATGAGGGGCAGCGTGCCGTGGCCGTGGCTGAGGGGGTAGCACTGGACCGAGTCCCAAAGCCCCAGCAGCTGGTATTCCACTGGCCATGAGGAGGCGCGTTGGGCCGGGGGCGCCTCGCTGTATCGCTGATGGTCCTCCAAGGTCCAGTGTCGGCGCGGCTTGCGGCCCGGCAGCACGCAGGCTGCAGGCCAGTCGGCGTCCCCTGCTGCTCCGGCCTGCTCGCTGTCTGGGGGCACCAAGCGGCCGTTGGGCAGGACGGCCCACAAGACTCCCGTAGGGCTGCTTTTTTTTTTCTGCGAGGGACGTTACAAGGACTGGGAAAGCGAAGCCCAACGGGCAAGCCGAGCAAGACCGGCAAGCCGCAACAGCCTGGCAAGAAGCCCAAAAAACCACCGCAAGGAGCCAAGGAGAGAGAAAAAGCCAAGCAACGCCTAAACTCGCAGACAGGACAGGGACAGGGACGGGGGCAGCAAGGGGCCAGGAGCCACTGCTGCACGGGCGGCACACACGGCCACCCCTACCTCCAAGACACCGAGGAGGGAACTGAAACCAACACCAGGGCCCAACACCAGGGCCAAACCCCAGGGCCCAACACCAGGGCCAACACCACGGCCCAACACCAGGGCCAACCCCACAGCCCAACACCAGGGCCCAACACCAGGGCCCAAAACCAGAGCCAACACCACGGCCCAACACCAGGGCCAAAACCACGGCCCAACACCCGGGCCAGCACCACGGACCAACAACAGGGCCCGTCACCGGAGACAAGCCCCAGGGATGGGCAAAGGCCCCAACAGCGACCACAGCGACAACACAACCACAACCTGCACAACCTCAACAGCCAAGGGGCGAACCCTACACCCTGGGCGACAGCAACAGGAACAACAAACAAAACCGGGCAACCGCCGCAGCGAACCAGGGCAAAACGAGCCCCCCCCCACCGGGGAGCACCAGAGAAAACAGAAAACCCACAGCACGCCCGAAGAGAACCCCGCACCACCGAAACCGCCTCCCAGAGCCACAAAAGCCGCAGGGACGGTGCCACACAAGCGCACCGGAGACAAACAACAACCGACCCCACCCTGGGGGCGTCCCCGCAAGACAGCAGGCCCGAAGACACACCTCCCTCCCAAGACACCCCGCACCGCAGGAACCTCACTCCCACGTCCCCCCGGCTCCCAAGAACCCCCACGGGCGCAGCAGGGGCAACACTGCCTGGCTGGAAGCCAGGGCACAAGCGCGCCGGCGACAAGACCCGGCTGCCATCGGGCGACAGGAGCCAGTCGGGCGCCGGCGGCAGTTCGGGGTCCAGGGGGTCGGCTGGCAGCAGTCTCCGCCAGTCGGCTGGGATGGCCCCAAGGACCGCCTGCATGAGGGGTTCGTGCTGGGTCATGGGCGACGCTGCACGGAGCTCGGCCAGGGTGCGGGGTCCCAGGTGGGCGGTCCCAGCCGGCGGGGTGAAGGGCTGGTCGGTGGCGGGGTCACGCAGGGCTGCATTGAAGAACAGGGGCTCATGCAGGATGGCACGCGCGTCCGTGGTCTCTGGGTAGGCCAGCCGGGTCGGGAGCGAGGAGCGGTAGGACTGCACCAGGCTGGCAATGAACGTAGGCAGGCTGGGGGGCGGTTCCGCCGTGCCATACACCCAGCCCCACCCAGTGGTCCCATCCGGCCTGTACTCGTCGAGCAGACCCCGCATGATCTGCTTCCATGGCTGCTGGCCGGGCTGAGCGAGCTGGGCGAGGGGCTTCGCATGCAGGGCGACCATGAATGCGTCGAGGTCGAGATGGCCGACACCGCCACAGTCGTGATCCTGGCAGGCGATCTCCGGGCCAGGCTTCAGCAGGGCCCGTCCGTGGCACACCAGGGACGCGTCTTCCTCCAGGAGCGACCAGGCCACAAAGCCGTCGATATGCTTGCGGAGTGCCGCCAGCTGGGGTGGGGTGGGGCGGATGATGGAGAGGTGGTATGCCAGGGTGTTTCCCAGCACCTGTTTGGCCACATGCACCCTGCCCACGAGGCTGAGGCCGTGTCGCCGCCACACATGGCCGAGACGCTGAACCCGCTGAATTCTGCTGGTGTAGCAGAGCCGCGCGGCCTCCACCGGGTCCAGAGTGAGAGGGATTCCCAGGTGGCGTGGGGGTTCATCACCGGGAGTCGGGAAACTGGCACCAGTTGCGGCGTTGGGCCCCACCACCGGCTCGTGGGTACCCAGCACCATCCCCTTTTTTTTTTTTTTTTTTTTTTAATTCCGGAGGAACCCCGACTCGGGACATGGGACACACATGTTGTCTGGCGGCTCCACTGATGCTGCCACTTCTGCTGAGTAGCTAGCGTGCCAGGCTTCTGGGTGACTCCAAGGGCCAGCTGGATGGTGCTGATGACTGTATGATGAGTCTTGTAAACCTCCGGACGGGACAGGGGTGGGCACCCTCCTTTCTCATCACACCCCTTCCCCTTGCTGGCATTGACCCGTGCGTTGCTGCCCCTGCAGAACAGCTGGACTGCCGCGGTAGCGACCTCCCCATCCCTGTCGACATTGCTGACCGTGAGCACCGTATCGTCCGCGTGGTGGGTGACAGGGGGGGCTGGCACGTTGTTGGGGAGGGTGGGGGTGCGGAGAGCGTTGGTGCTTTTTTTTTTTGCACCACCTGCTGCGCAGGTGGTGCAGGTACGAGGTGAGAGGTTCCAGCTGCATGACCCACAGGACGGGCGACAGGGTGCTGCCCTGCTGAAGGCCGTTGCGGACCGGGAAAGGTGCTGACTGGTGCCCATTGACCACCACCCGGCAGGAGCCATCTGACGTGAGCAGGCGCAGCCAGCGCTGTGTGTGCTGACCGAAGCCCATGGCCTCGGCCACCCGGTAGAGCCAGGGGCGATGGACCCGGTCGTAGGCCTTCTCGATGTCGAGTATGATGAGGGCTGCCGGTTGCTGCGAGTGCCGCACCCACTCCGCCAGGGCCAGGTGGTAAAGGGTGTTGTCGCGGATGTCCCGGCCGCTGACGAAGGCAGTCTGCAGCGGGTCTATCAGGTAGTCCAGTGCCGGCTGTAGGCGATTGCTGACGGCCTTGCAGACAAGCTTGTAGTCGCATTGGAGCAGGGTGATGGGCCGGTAGCTGCTCAGGCTGGGCCGGGGCAGGCCTTTGCCTTTGTAGATGAGAGTGATGACCCCTTCGCGCCAGCTGAGCGGCAGGGAGTCGGCAGCTGCGGCCCCGGTCTCCACGGATCCCTGGGTGAAGGCTGCGTTGGTGGCGGCGAGCAGCAACAGAAGCTTATAAGCTTATGTTGCTAATAAGCTTATGCTTATAAGCTTATGTAGCTTATAAGCTTATAGCTTATAGCTTATAGCTTATAGCTTATAGCTTATAGCTTATAGCTTATAGCTTATAGCTTATAGCTTATAGCTTATAGCTTATAGCTTATAGCTTATAGCTTATAGCTTAAGCTACTCCAACACCTCGTCGACATTTGTTTGCTGGCAATGCCTCACTCAGCACCTGCAACTTCAACAACAGGCTGCGCGCTTCCCGCTTTCCTTTAGGACATTTTGCTTCTTTTCGTTTGGTTGCTTCAGCGGCGCGACCTGCGGCAGCGGCGGTTTTCTCTCTTGTCGCCGCAGCCGCCATCGGACCGGCGACTCCAGGACTCGGCGCTCCAATCAGGGCGCACAGCACGCCTACTCTCTTTGTTCTTCTCCTTCTTCTTTTCGTGGAACTGGGCGTGCGGATTGCGCGTCTTCTCGGAGTGCGCCCTCGGCGAGCGCAGCAATCATCCTCGTGCTTCCAGCCTGACGCGGCGCCAAGCCGGCGCTGCGAAAGCTTGCAGCTAAGCCTCTTTTTAGCGACGTTTTCTCGGGCGTCTTGCGCGGTTGGCCTTCCGGTCGCTCGTGGTGGACAACATCGTGGAGCTGTGGTGCTGGACGACTTCCGTGGAGCCCGCGCTTGGAGCCTAGCGGCCTGTGGAGTTTCCTTTGACATCTTCAGGCCTGGCGGTCGGTTTCTGGCAGGGCCAGGGGTTGGTTTCTTCCGTGCGGGGTTGGTTTCTTCCGTTGGTGGGTGTCTTGGCTGCCCGGCGAGGGGTTCTTCCTCTGCCTGCTTTGGGTGGCTTGTCCTCGGTGGGGTGAGGCTTGCTCTTGTTGTGTAGGTGGGTGCTGCTTCGTGCCTGGGGTGCCCTGTGGGTGCAGGGGTGGGCTTCGGGGTGCAGGTGGGGTGCTTTGCCTGTGCGGTGTGCCCTTGCTGCCCTGTCCAGCTCAGCTGCTCTGCAGCTCAGTACAGACCGACCAGACGGCCTCAGGCGCTCGAGGAGCTCCCGCAGAGCCAGGGTGCAGGCAGGGAGGAGTGCAAGTCCCCCGCCTGCTCTCCTGGGACGGGCCCCTAGCAGCAGAGTTGGGGGCTCTACAGCAGCAGCTTCAGCAGCAGAACCAGCAGCAGCAGCAGCAACAGCAGCAGCAGCAGCAGCAACACCAGCAACAGCAGTATCAACATCAGCACGCCGCAGCAGCAGCAACAGCCAGTTCAGCATCAGCAACAGCATCAGCAACAGCCCGCCCTCATGTTTGTTGGCCCACGGCCTCGCAGACTGCCGGTGGCAGCTTTGCACGCCGCCCCCCAGGGTCCCCCACGCTGTGCGGCCTCCACTGGTCAGCTCCCCCGGTCCGCTCGGTATGCGGCCTCCCTCACGGCCAGCCTGCCAGCTTCAGTCCGGGCTCACAAGCAGGCCCCGGGGGGCGCCACCACCTCATGGGAGCTCGCCCCCGCCCAGCAGCTGCCAGCCTGGCGTGCTGAGGTCCAGCGGGAGCTTCCAGGGACTGCCCTGTCCTCTGAGCTGCACACCGGCGACCGCCGGGTGGCCCCCAAGCTGATGTTAGGGGCCGCCGCCCCCCGGGAGGCGGCCGATGAAGCGGTGTGGGAAGCGTGGTGCAATGCAGCCGTCCAGGCCGCCATGAACGCCAGCCCAGGCACTTTCGTCAGCATCAACCTCCTCGGCCAAGGGCGCCACCGGGGGGTGGTGCTGAACCCAGCACCCGGCCTGCGAGCAGAGAACGCGGCGGGGGCATTCCTCCAACGGTCCTCGTTACCAGTCGATTTCCAGGGGACGACCATCGAAGTCGCGGTGCAGCCGTACTACAACCTGGCCCGACCGCACAGCCACAAGCTCCTCATCAAAGGGCTCCCCGGCACTTATGCCCTCGAAGGGGTCACTGGGGCCTTGCTTAGCTGTGCAGGCCTGGCAGCTACCCCCTCCCAAGGGCAGGACCTGGTTGAGGGGGAAGTCCTGGGCGACGGCATGACCCGCTCCGGTACGCCAGGCGCCCTGCCTGATGCATCCCACCTGGTCGCCTTCGTGGCCGCTCCGCCGTCGGACCCCAACCTCCTCTCCCTCCCTCGGTCGTTCTTGATCGACCAGCTCACTGTCCGCATCTCCGTGTTCGACATGAGGGACGCGCCAGTGACCGACTCACCAGCAGCTCCCGCGGCCGAACCACCACCAGCGCCCGCCGCAGGGCCCCCACCAGCGGTGCAGGCGGCGCCCGGCGCACCAGCAGCAGGGGACGGCACTCACCCAGCCGCCGAGACCGCACCAACAGCCGCCCCGGCCCTCGGGAGGCCGGCTGCCGTGGGGGTGGCTGTGATGGCAGCAGGCGGCAGCCCGGGCCCCCTGCCCGCACCAGCCCAGGCTCCCCGGCCGCCGGCGGCCCACCCCTCTGGCCCACCCACCCCCTCCACGGCGGGATCAGGGCCCCCAGCCCCCAGCCCTGCCTCGGCTGCCCTCAGCCCTTCCTCCCCTGGGATGGCTGATGGCCAGGCATGGTGGCGCCGACCCCAGCTGGTGGAGGCCCCGGACGGCCCCAACAGCCTCCCAGCTGTGTTGCGGACCATCCAGGATGCGCAGAACCGGCGTCTGTCCCCATACCCCCGGGCCGGGGTTGGCGCCAACCCCCAGGGCTGGGGCCCCGACTCCACTCCCATCGGCGGCACCTTCTCCCCTCCCGCGGCTGAGCCGGCCACGCTGGCGGCCCCCCCAGGGGCCCACCAGGGCAGCCCCAGTGGGACCCCCCACCAGGAGCAGCAGGGCCCCTCCAGAGCCCCCACATCTCCCCAGGCCGGCAGCACCGGGCGGTGGTGGCGACAACCGGACGCCTTCACCCGCCACCACCAGCCCCTCGACCCCACCTCGGCCAGGGGCGGGCCCACGCTGACCCAGCCACCGCCCCAGGCTCCACCCACAGGCACGGCTGGCCACCACGGCCCCGGGGGGGACGGGGGGCCCGAGCTGCCCCCCCAGCTGACGCCCAGCCCCGGCTGGGCAGCTCACGGCCCGCCGCCCCAGCTGGCCGCCCACAGCCCCACAGCGCAGGCCGCCAGCCCTCCACACCAGCCCCCGCCGGGCCCCAGCACTGCCCCGGGCCTGGGACTGCCGACCGCGGAGCTCGACGTGCTGCGGGCCGCTAGCTTGATCACAGCCACGCCCAGCCAGTGGGTCCCCCCCGCAGACACCCTTGCGGCTGGGTACCACGACCAGTTCGTGGACTACTTCGCGGCATGCCCCCACCCCGCCTGCTCGTCCATCGCCTTCCAGGCGGTTCTGCGAAAGCTCTTCATCCGCCACCACCCCCGACTGGAGTCTCCAGAGCTCGTCGATCCCCGCCCCGTCGTGGTCGCCTTCTGCCGCCGGGCACTGCACCAGCTGGACCTGTCACCCCCAGCGCCCCTCGGCGCAATGGAACTGGACGCCCTCCTCCTGCGCGAGAACCACAGCTATCTGTCCCCACGGTGCCCGCATGTGCAGCCCGAGGTGCTGGCAGCGGCCCAATCCGCCCTGGAGCCCGCCCTCCAAGCTCAGACCGGCAATCGCAGCTCTGCCGGCGCATTTCTGAAGGTCTACCACGACCATCTGCGCTCCCTGGCCCCATTCCTGCCGGGCCTGCACCCCACCCCCGGGCACGTGCGCTCCTTCATTGTCGCTGCTCTGGGCCAACTGCAGCAGGCCCGAACCCAAATCGCCCGCCACGACGGCCGCCCCTCCCGACGGGCGGCGCGTGGCGCGCAGCCATGAGGACCGACGGGACCGCGCCCACCTTCAAGCTCCTGACCGTAAACGTCAATGGGCTTGGGCGGGCGCGAGCCTCCAGGCTGCTCTGCTACCAGCAGCAGGTCGCAGGCAACCCGGATGTCACCTTCGTACAGGAGGCGAAACTGGGCAGCAAAGCAGCACTGCAGTCAGTTTTACAACGAGGCAGCGGCCCGGGGGCCCCCTGGCGGGGCAAATGGGGTTACAGCCCGGGGACGGACCTCAGCTGTGGGGCAGCCATCCTGGCGCGGCCAGGGATCAGCCTGCCGGGCTGTGTGCAGCACCCGTACACCTCGGACACTGCCGGCCGTGTCTGCTGCTGGGACTGGGATGTCCTCCACCTTCGCCTACGCCTCCTATGCATCTATGCCCCGTCGGTGGCCGCCAGCCGCCCAGAGTTCTTCCAAAGCCTGCAGCCATACCTCGAGACAGACCGCCACATTCTGGTTGGAGGGGACCTTAACTGCGTCCTGCATGCGGGTGACGAGGCCCAACCGTCTGCCCATCGGGCCGGCGGGAGGCCTGCACTGCAGGCCCTGGTCCACGGGGCCAATCTGGTCGACCCCTGGCTGTCTTCCGGCGTGGGGGGGGGCTTCACTCACCCGGCATCACCAACTCGACCGCCGGTGGCACGCCTGGACCGCTGGCTCATTAGCCAACCTCTGCAGCAGTACGTGACAGCTGTTCGGGTGGTGCCAGGCGCCCCGGGGGATCATCATGGGGTGCTCTTGGAGCTGGCGCTGCCAGGGCTCCCCACCCTCGGCCGCAGCAGCTGGGCGTTCCCCACGTACCTGCTGTACCACCCCAGCCTGCTGCCCCGCCTGCAGTCGGCAGTGGAGCTGGCAATCCAGGCCGTCCAGCAGCAAGACGCCGCTGCTGACCCACGTGAGGTGTGGGAATGTCTGAAAGGTCGCCTCCGCAGTGCAGCCGATCACCTCCACAGACAGCACCTGACGGACCAGGCCGCCAGCCTGAGGGCGGCCAAACACGCTGCGTGTGCAGCCCTGGCAGCCATGCAGCATGCTATGCCCGGGCCCGACGCCGGCGCCTTGGCAGCACAGGCCTGCAGCCAGCTCACCACGGCAGTCAAACAGGCCGCCATCCGCCGCACAGCAGCGCTGGACGCCGCGTACACGCAGCATGGCGACAAGGGCACCGGCTGGTTCCACCAGCTCGGACGCGAGGTGCGCACCCGGGAGCCAGTCACCCACCTCTCAGTCCCGGGTCAGCCCCTCCCGGTTCCGCTCAGTGACCCGGGTGCGGCCGCCGCTATCACAGCCGCGGCCCACGCCATGTACAGCAGTGACAGCCCCACGGGTCTGTTCCGGGTGGAGCAGGTGGACCTGACAGCCCAAGACCAGCTCCTGCAGCACCTCCGCCGCCGGCTCCCCCAGCCCCTCAGGGAAGCTGCCGACGCAGCCCCAGCCGCCGGCGAGCTGCAGCTGGACGAACTTGCGGCTGCTCTGTCGTCCTGTCTGAATGGCACCGCCCCTGGCTCGGACGGCCTGCCTTATGAGGTGTACCGGGTGCTGTGGCCGCTGCTGGGCCCGCTGCTGCTCGCCGCCGCCAACACAGCCTTCACCCAGGGATCCGTGGAGACCGGGGCCGCAGCTGCCGACTCCCTGCCGCTCAGCTGGCGCGAAGGGGTCATCACTCTCATCTACAAAGGCAAAGGCCTGCCCCAGCCCAGCCTGAGCAGCTACCGGCCCATCACCCTGCTCCAATGCGACTACAAGCTTGTCTGCAAGGCCGTCAGCAATCGCCTACAGCCGGCACTGGACTACCTGATAGACCCGCTGCAGACTGCCTTCGTCAGCGGCCGGGACATCCGCGACAACACCCTTTACCACCTGGCCCTGGCGGAGTGGGTGCGGCACTCGCAGCAATCGGCAGAAGGTAAGTTCTACACCGAAAGTTAAGGCACTGCTTTCGGCCCGGGTGACCCGGGTTCAAGTCCCATCAAGGACATTTGGAACTTACCTGCGCCCCACAGAAGGAGGTAATGGTTCATTGGCCGGCAACAGGGAAACCTTGCAATTCCCCCCGGGATCCCGGGATCGAAACCAGTCAGTGACCATTGCCCGGGGTGTGATGAGAAAGGAGGGTGCCCACCCCTGTCCCTGTCCTGTCCGGAGGTTTACAAGACTCATCATACAGTCCATCACCATCCAGCTGGCCCGTGGAGAAGCCCAGAAGCCCGGCACGCTAGCTACTCAGCAGAAGTGGCAGCATCAGTGGAGCCGCCAGACAACATGTGTGTCCCATGTCCCGAGTCCGGGTTCCTCCGGAATTCAAAAAAAAAAAAAAAAAAAAAGCCCTCATCATACTCGACATCGAGAAGGCCTACGACCGGGTCCATCACCCCTGGCTCTACCGGGTGGCCGAGGCCATGGGCTTCGGTCAGCACACACAGCGCTGGCTGCGCCTGCTCACGTCAGATGGCTCCTGCCGGGTGGTGGTCAATGGGCACCAGTCAGCACCTTTCCCGGTCCGCAACGGCCTTCAGCAGGGCAGCACCCTGTCGCCCGTCCTGTGGGTCATGCAGCTGGAACCTCTCACCTCGTACCTGCACCACCTGCGCAGCACCAACACTCTCCGCACCCCCACCCTCCCCAACAACGTGCCAGCCCCCCCTGTCACCCACCACACGGACGATACGGTGCTCACGGTCAGCAATGTCGACAGGGATGGGGAGGTCGCTACCGCGGCAGTCCAGCTGTTCTGCAGGGCCAGCAACGCACGGGTCAATGCCAGCAAGGGGAAGGGGATGGTGCTGGGTACCCACGAGCCGGTGGTGGGGCCCAACGCCGCAACTGGTGCGAGTTTCCCGACTCCCGGTGAGGAACCCCCACGCCACCTGGGAATCCCTCTCACTCTGGACCCGGCGGAGGCCGCGCGGCTCTGCTACACCAGCAGAATTCAGCGGGTTCAGCGTCTCGGCCATGTGTGGCGGCGACACGGCCTCAGCCTCGTGGGCAGGGTGCATGTGGCCAAACAGGTGCTGGGAAACACCCTGGCATACCACCTCTCCATCATCCGCCCCACCCCACCCCAGCTGGCGGCACTCCGCAAGCATATCGACGGCTTTGTGGCCTGGTCGCTCCTGGAGGAAGACGCGTCCCTGGTGTGCCACGGACGGGCCCTGCTGAAGCCTGGCCCGGAGATCGCCTGCCAGGATCACGACTGTGGCGGTGTCGGCCATCTCGACCTCGACGCATTCATGGTCGCCCTGCATGCGAAGCCCCTCGCCCAGCTCGCTCAGCCCGGCCAGCAGCCATGGAAGCAGATCATGCGGGGTCTGCTCGACGAGTACAGGCCGGATGGGACCACTGGGTGGGGCTGGGTGTATGGCACGGCGGAACCGCCCCCCAGCCTGCCTACGTTCATTGCCAGCCTGGTGCAGTCCTACCGCTCCTCGCTCCCGACCCGGCTGGCCTACCCAGAGACCACGGACGCGCGTGCCATCCTGCATGAGCCCCTGTTCTTCAATGCAGCCCTGCGTGACCCCGCCACCGACCAGCCCTTCACCCCGCCGGCTGGGACCGCCCACCTGGGACCCCGCACCCTGGCCGAGCTCCGTGCAGTGTCGCCCATGACCCAGCACGAACCCCTCATGCAGGCGGTCCTTGGGGCCATCCCAGCCGACTGGCGGAGACTGCTGCCAGCCGACCCCCTGGACCCCGAACTGCCGCCGGCGCCCGACTGGCTCCTGTCGCCCGATGGCAGCCGGGTAAGCAGCCCTACGGGAGTCTTGTGGGCCGTCCTGCCCAACGGCCGCTTGGTGCCCCCAGACAGCGAGCAGGCCGGAGCAGCAGGGGACGCCGACTGGCCTGCAGCCTGCGTGCTGCCGGGCCGCAAGCCGCGCCGACACTGGACCTTGGAGGACCATCAGCGATACAGCGAGGCGCCCCCGGCCCAACGCGCCTCCTCATGGCCAGTGGAATACCAGCTGCTGGGGCTTTGGGACTCGGTCCAGTGCTACCCCCTCAGCCACGGCCACGGCACGCTGCCCCTCATCCACTACACAGTGAGTGAGGTGCGCCACTGCCTCACCGCCCGCGGTCACAGCTGGGGCCGGGACCAGGACACGGAGCCCCTCATGCCCGCGGCGTGGCCCGAGCAGCCGCACAGCCAGCTACAGCAACAGGAGGCCCGCTGGCACCAACACTGGCTGGCTCAGCAAGCGCCCAGCCGCAGCCGGTGGTTTGCCATGAACCCCACGCCCAGCCCCGGCTGGATGCGGCCCCGCTCCTCCCCCCCATCACTGCCCTCGGCCGCTGCAAGCCCGGTCAGCCAGCCTAGCAGCCGCCATGCGGCACCGCACCAGCAGGACCCCGGTGCTGCCGCCGGACCGTCGGCACCCGCCGGGCCGGCCCCGGAGGCAGACCCGGCAGCTGATGGCCCGGCTGGCATGTCTCCCCTCGACCGCCGGCGGGCCTGGCAGCGGCTGTGGGACTGCCCCGCAAGCAACCGGGCCAAGGCGCTCGCCTGGCGGCTGCACCATGGACGGCTCCCGTGCGGGGTGTACCTGGCCTCCAAAGGTCAGCCGCAGCGTGCCCACTGCTCTGCTCCTAGCTGCTCGGTGGACGGCAACCTGCATGTCGCCAGCCTGACCCACGTCTTCTTGGAGTGCGGGGCTTACACCGCAGCTCGGGTTTGGCTGGCAGAGCTGTGGGCAACAGTCTCCGGGGCCGCGGACTTGCCTTTCAGACAGCCGGCTGTGCTGCTGGGAGACTGGCCGGGAGGGTGGCCGGCCTACCCCACCAGCCCTGGGCTGCAGCTGCTGTGGGCAGCCCTTCGAGCCACTTGGCTGTGGGCGGTCTGGGGCCACTACCACAGGGCGGAGCCTGATGACCATCCGTCGGCCACGGTGGTGGGCTGCGTCATTGGGGAGCTGCAGCGTCTCATGAGGGCACATTTCAGCATGGCGGCGCTCTCCGAGGACACTCTGGCGGGGCTGCCCCGGGGCCACATCACAGCACAGCTGAAGCCCGGCCGGCTGGATGCCTTCGAAGCCTCCTGGGCGCATGAAGGCGTCCTCTGCTCCGTGCAGCGGGTGGCTGGCAGCAGCCCGCGTCTGCAGGTTCATCTGTCCCGGGTGGCCCCGGTCCCAGCACCACAGGCACCCGCCGGGGGCGCCCAGGCAGCACAGCAGGTCTCCCCATCCGGGTCAGCCATCAGCGCCCAGCCCAGCCAGGCAGCAGCTCAGCTGACAGGGCAGCCGGGGCCGTCGTGAGCGGGGTGTTGGGAGTGGGGGATCTCGGTGTCTGAGGTCCTTAGGGTGCGAGGGGCCTCGAGGGTGGGGGGAGTGCGGTGCGGGTTGCCTAGGGAGGGGGGTGCGGTTTTTTTTTTTTTTTTAATTCCGGAGGAACCCCGACTCGGGACATGGGACACACATGTTGTCTGGCGGCTCCACTGATGCTGCCACTTCTGCTGAGTAGCTAGCGTGCCAGGCTTCTGGGCGACTCCACGGGGCCAGCTGGACGGTGCTGATGACTGTATGATGAGTCTTGTAAACCTCCGGACGGGACAGGGACAGGGGTGGGCACCCTCCGGTGCGGGGCTTGCTGTGGGTGGGGCCGGAGGGGGTCTTGGGGGTCGGGGGAGCTTAGGAGCAGGGTTGGTGTGGTGCAGGCTGCCGCGGGAGGCAGGTGCGGTTCGGAGGCTGCTGTCTTGAGGGGTCGCCCCCTGTGTGGGGTCTGTGGGTGTTTTGTCGCTGGCGCTCTCGTGCCTTGGTCTCTGACCCGGCGGTGCTGCCCCTGCGGCCTGGAGGGGGGGGTTCTTGGGAGTGGGGTGCGTGTGGCGCCGGGGGGTCTGGGGAGGGTTTCGGGGGGGGGACTGGGGAGGGGCGGGGGGGCTTCGGTGCAGGGTTGGTGTGGTGCAGGCCGCCGTGGGAGGCAGGTGCGGTTCGGGGGTCGCCCCCAGGGTGGGGTCTGCGGGTGTCTTGTCGCCGGCACGCTTGTGCCCTGGCTTCCAGCCAGGCAGTGTTGCCCCTGCTGCGCCCGTGGGGGTTCTTGGGAGCCGGGGGGACGTGGGAGTGAGGTTCCTGCGGTGCGGGGTGTTTTGGGAGGGAGGAGTGTCTTCGGGCCTGCTGTCTTGCGGGGACGCCCCCAGGGTGGGGTCGGTTGTTGTTTGTCTCCGGTGCGCTTGTGTGGCACCGTCCCTGCGGCTTTTGTGGCTCTGGGAGGCGGTTTCGGTGGTGCGGGGTTCTCTTCGGGCGTGCTGTGGGTTTTCTGTTTTCTCTGGTGCTCCCCGGTGGGGGGGGGCTCGTTTGCCCTGGTTCGCTGCGGCGGTTGCCCGGTTTTGTTTGTTGTTCCTGTTGCTGTCGCCCAGGGTGTAGGGTTCGCCCCTTGGCTGTTGAGGTTGTGCAGGTTGTGGTTGTGTTGTCGCTGTGGTCGCTGTTGGGGCCTTTGCCCATCCCTGGGGCTTGTCTCCGGTGACGGGCCCTGTTGTTGGTCCGTGGTGCTGGCCCGGGTGTTGGGCCGTGGTTTTGGCCCTGGTGTTGGGCCGTGGTGTTGGCTCTGGTTTTGGGCCCTGGTGTTGGGCCCTGGTGTTGGGCTGTGGGGTTGGCCCTGGTGTTGGGCCGTGGTGTTGGCCCTGGTGTTGGGCCCTGGGGTTTGGCCCTGGTGTTGTGTAATGAATGAGATTCTATCTTAGGCTGCCGAGTGGCAGACCTGTGCGGAAGCGTGGATCTTTATACCTTAAGCGAGTGAGATGTAAACGGAAGTATGGGCCTAGCCAGGTATTGAACCTGGACCGCAGTGTGTAAGCAATGGCACCATGCCCTAGCCCGACGAGCTTTTCTACTTCACGGCCCTCGCCAAGCCGCGTGCCGTATCGTGATACGACAGATCAAGTATCTTCTGTGTTCTCTCTGAGAACTCCTCCAACTAGTGACACACCACACTAGTCTTTGGACTGTATTAATATTTATTATTAATATGTCTGATTCTGTTACTTTGAAGGTTCACGTTGTTACGTGACCAACGGGTCGGACCCGCGCGTCGCGCTAAGTCCGGAATCCCCGTCTTACATTCCCCCCCCTCTGAAGCGAGCGTCCCGAGAGCTCCGTAGTACGGATTTATCTTCTTTTCAGCCGTTTGGACCGTCGAAGCGGTTGGTTCGGCTGTTCTTGTTCGGGAATGTGCCGCTTTTGGGTTTGGGGTTGGGGCTGGGCAGGTGCATTCCTGCAGCTTTTGTACTCATCCAAGAGGGTCGCATGGCGCGTTCCCTTGCGCTGCGCCTCTGGGAGTGTTGTTTCATATGCCTCCAGCTCGTGTTCCACGGGTGCGGACTCGCGAAGATTCGCTTCAGGCTCCCAGCTGTTATCCGTAGCTGGAAAGCCGTGCCATTTGACAAAGTATTCCCGCCGGTGCTTGCCGCGACCGATAGGAACGTCTTTGTGATCCACAATGGCCTCAATCGCCCAATAGTCTTCGCCGCCTAGATTGAAGGCTGGCGGTGGGGGTGTTCTGCCGTCCGACTTGTAGTGTCGCAAAAGCGAAACGTGAAACACTGGGTGTACGCGCATCTCAGGAGGCAAGTCTAGCTTCGCTGCTACCGGGGTAACCATTTTCAGAATGCGAAACGGCCCGATGTAGCGCGGCATGAGCTTGCGCGTTCCAGGGGTTTTGAACGTAATGTTCTTGGTGTGGAGCAACACTTCTTGACCCTCGGCGAACGCGACCACCTTCCGGCGGCGGTCAGCGAACGTCTTTTGTCGTTCCTGCGCAGCTTGCAGGCACGCCTTTGCCTTCGCGAGTCGTTCGCGTAAGTTGGACTCAAAAGATGCGGCAGCCGGCACTTTGGTAGGCAATTGGAGATCAGCCGGGGTGCGTGGCTGTCGTCCACCATTCAGCATGAACGGAGTTGTGCCTATCGATACCTGCTTGGAGCTGTTTATGGCAAACTCAACAAGCGGTAGATGTTTGTCCCAGTCGTCTTGCAACGGGGAAATGTAGTGCCGTAGCGTCTCCTCGAGGAGACGGTTCATCCGTTCCGTCTGGCCATCGGTTTGTGGATGAAACGCCGTGCTCATGTAAAGTTGAGTACCAAGTAGGCGTGTTACTTCTGTCCAAAACTTGCTCGTAAACCGAGGATCACGGTCCGAAACAATGTTTTTGGGTAAACCGTGTTGCTTGAAGACAGTTGACACGAACAGGTGCGCCAAGTCTTCTGCTGTGACGGATGTGTGTGTGGCAGCAAAGTGGGTCATCTTGCTGAGCCGGTCCACAAACACTACAATCGCGTCGTGCCCATCTTGCGTGGTTGGCAGCTGTGTAATCAGATCCATTGATACGCTTTCCCACACTCCCTGCGGGATCGGGAGAGGTTGCAGTAGACCCCCCGGCTTCTGATTAAGGGGTTTGTTGCGCTGGCACTTTGGGCAGGAAGCAACATACTGTTGCACGTCTGTGTGGAGACCAGGCCACCAGAACCGTTTTGCGATCGCGTCTTGGGTGCGGTGTGCACCGGGATGCCCACTGAACGGAGTGTCATGGTACTCCCTCAGGATTTGCGTGCGCAGCTGTGGGACATTGGGTACGACTATCTGGTTACCGTGGTACCAGAACCCGTCCTTTCGTTTTAACTGCAACCGTGCTGCCTTCGGTTTCTTAAACCAGGGATCTCCAGCATATCCCTCACGAATGAGTCTGCCAATGTCGCTACCCGTAAGCGCAGTGGCAAGCACCGATAGCACGGCCTCATGTACCCTGCTTAGTGGGTCTGCCACGTTTGTTCGACCCGGACGGTACTCCCACTTCATGCCACTGAAGCGCTGTAAGTACTCCATCCACCTTGCTTGTCTCCGCGACAGCAAGCCAGCTCCGCGCTGCTCATGCAAATACACCAGGGGGTTGTGATCGGTCAACAGAAGAAATTCACTTCCCTCTAGGTAACAGCGCCACTCTTGGAGTGCGTGAATTACTCCAAGGCATTCCTGATCCGTGGTCGTGTAGTTGTATTCTGCACTAGTAAATTTCTTACTAGTGTAGGCTACGGGGTGGCCGTTCTGCATAAGTACGGCGCCCGTTCCGTTAACCGACGCGTCGGACCAGACCTCGAAAGGTTTGTCGAGCTGTGGTAGGGCGAGGACAGGTGCGTTGCTCAAGGCGAATTTGATGCCATCAAATGCAGCTTGGCATTTGGGCGACCAGATGAAGGGCACTTTCACACTGGTTAAAGCTGTCAAGGGCGATGCCAGCCCCGAATACCCCTGTATGAAGCGTCTGAAATAGTTGGCAAGGCCTAGGAATTCGCGCAATTTGCGAACATCTTTGGGAACAGGCCAATTTTGTACTGTTGCGATTTTAGAATCGTCGACTTTCAGACCTTCGCGGCTCACAATGTGGCCGAGGAATTTCAACTGTGGCTTGTTGAATTCACATTTGGACAGCTTTGCCTTGAACTGGTGCTCTCTGAGCAGTTGAAGCACGGTACGAAGGTGCTGTACATGCTCTTCCGGTGTTTTGCTGAACACCAGGATGTCGTCTAAGTATACCAGCACGAATTTGCCGATATGCTTAGCAAATATGCCATTCATCACTGACTGAAATGTTGCAGGCGCGTTGGTCAGTCCAAAGCAAAGCACCCTGAATTGGTATTGACCCATTCCCGGAGCGATAAAGCCAGTCTTCTCGACGTCTTTATCAGTAATTCGGATCTGATAATAGCCTTGCTGGAGGTCAAGCGAGGAAAACACTCGCGCACCTTGTAGCGTATCGAAAATTTCAGTGATGTTAGGCATGGGATACCGCCGTTTCACCGTGAGCTTATTTAACGCCCGGAAGTCAAGGCACAAACGGAGCTCGCCGTTTGGTTTCTGGACGAATAGGATTGGCGCCCCAAAGGGAGAATTGGAGGGCTCAATGAAACCTTTCGCCAGAAGATCTGTGACCTGTTTTCGTACCTCTTGCATTTCATTTGGTGAAAGCCTGTACATACGCTTGGCTGGCGGTTCCGCGTTCGGCACGAGAGGAATTGTGTGACCAATACCGCGGTCTGGCGGCAGTCCTTGGAGCTTTTCAAAAACGTCCTTGTATTCATCAATTAGCGCCTGTATATCCTGGTCCGGTGCCAGGTCGTCGGGAGCACTGCCCGGTGTGCTCTGGACTGCTGCGGCGAGCGTTGCATCGCCGTTGGACGTCGGCTCCTTGCGCACTATCATGAGATAACTGCGCGCTCCTCGTGCAATACTCTTGGCTGCTTGTTTTGCCGAGAGTATGTTGGTAGCTGATTCTGACAGCTGAGGTAATGCCACATTAAGCCACGGGTCTCCAAAGTCGGAGCCTTCCGCCCCGTGCTGGGCATACTGCGGGGTGAGGGTGAGGTTTGCGCCGTTGTGCGAAATTGTGAGGGTGTCCTTGCTGTAGTCGAGCTTGGCTTGCCTAAGCTTGAGCCAGTCTGTGCTCAGAATAATTTGCACCCCTGGGACGCCCTCTTTCAGCACGAGCAGAGTAATCCGCTCCGTGTGTTTTCCAATTCGCAAGCGCAGTCTGACTTCTCCGAGAAGTCTGGTCGTTTCGCCTGACGCAACCCGTACGGAGGATATGCGTGACGAACGAACCCTGAGGACTAGCTGTTTAACGGTCGTTTGATCGACGAAGCCGTGCGCTAACCCGTTGCAACAAGCACCGCTGTCGACGAGAATATTTACGGGTTTTGCTTCCGCGTATCCGTCGAAAGTCATTGTGTAAGAGCTTCCTGGTCGCAGTACGTTGAGCTTCGCTGATTCGGTTGGTGGATCCCACCAGAGTTGAATCGGCCATAAGCTTTCTGGCAATTCCTTTCGCACTCCCTCTGCGTCAGGAACCGAAAGCAACTTTGAGCCCGGAGCGTAGGTTTTATAAAGCCTATATCCCGCTGCTCGAAAAAATTGCTCAACATGCGGCCATTGAGGCGCGACAAACATCGCTGCCGTACTGCTCGGTGCTTTTGCTTTGCACTTGGTGTAATGCTGCTGCCATTCCCGGATTTGAGTATAGGGAGGGTGAGCCCAAACGATTTCCCCCGAGACATCTTGGTCGAAGAAGGAACGTTCAGGACAGGCAAAGCGGTTACACAAGCTATTACTGCCGTCATTGTTCGCCGCGGCATCGTATGTGAACTTCTTCTCCAGTTCACCCTCAATCCGTCGAAATTCATCCAACGAAAACATACGATCCGAAAATTCGCCTTGCGGCGGTGGCGGAAGCAAATCACTCGTGTCGGCTACAGCTTGCACGGTCTGTGGCACCCCATCCTCAGAGGTTTCACGCGCCAACACCGCCGCAAGCTTAGGTTCGTCTGAACCCGCCGCTCTCCCTTCACGCTTGCCGGACCCTCACTCCTGCATCTGGGATGGGTCCTGCCGACTCTGGCCTCGGCCTCCCCGGCCACCACCGCGCCCGCCCCCGTTGCCGAACCGGCCGCCACCGCGGCCTCCCTTCCGCTCGTTGTGGTTAAACCGCGGCGGCTTGCCCGCGATTTGAAGAACGCGGTCGCATTCGCCGCTCGCCTTATGGGCCTTGATGTCATCTCTCAAGAGCCCACAGTCGCGGCAGTTAATTGGCGGCCGCTTTTGCTGGCGGTCCTGTTTTTTGGACAGTTTGTTACGGGGGGTGGAAACAAAATTTAAGTTCGCGGATTTCAAGTTAGCAACTCGCATCCGGATTTCCTGTCCCAGGGCGAACTCAATTAAGTCATCCAGGCGTTTCCAGTCGCGACCGGCTGCGTCGGTAGCGCACCATTTGCGCATCGACGGAGGAAGGCCGTGCACGTACCAAGTGACCATTTCTACTTGCGTCATGCTACGCGCATCTCGAATAATATCGCGGAAACGCTGCGTGTACTCTTGCACGCGTTCGCTAGATTTCATGTTATGCTCCCCGGCAAACAAACGGTCGCGCACTTCTTGCTCGGTATGACGGCGCACATCCCCATATTGCAAAAGGAATGCAGCTCGCAATGCAGGCAAAGTGAGGACCTCATTTTTGTCGGTGTACGACTTTAGTAATGCCTGGCCCCACTCCTGCGCTTTTCCCGTCAACCAGAAAACGAAGTGCTGAGTCGGTGCCAGCCCGCTAGTTTCCATGTATTGAACGAGGGAATCAAACCATGTCTGTGTGCACGAGATGTGCGTGTCGGTTTTCCCGTGGAACTTAACAGGGACAGGCAATTTTCGACCCGAGCCCACCTCACTGTGGGTGCCGTTCATGTTGCCGGAAGCCTGGGCGCGCCCCGCCACATGGGCGTAGTTGGGCGGCAACGGCAGCTGCGCCGCCGGAGCTGCGGCGTGGCCCGCGGCCGGCTGCTGCTCCAGTGGCTGCTGCTGCAACCTGGGCTCGAAGAACACCGCCGGCGGCATGTCCGGGTTCGCCGCCGCGGCCGCCTGCAGGTAAGAGACGGCCGGCCGCGGAGCGCCGTTGCTGGGCCCTGGGCCGCTCTGTGCGCTCTGGTGCGCCTGCTTCCGGTTGTCCAGGGCCCGGAACGTCTCCTTGCGTGCCCAGGTAACGAACTCGTCGTCCGGCTTGCCGTGGATGCCGGACTGCCGGAGTCCCTCCACCACCGATTCCCAGATCAACCTGAACGCGTCGCTGAACGTCGTGTCGTACAGCAGGTCGGCCATCCGCCAAATGTCGCGGACGGCGAGGGGACGGATCTCCCTGATCTGGGCGGCGTACAGGCCGCGGGTGGTGGGGTACCGCGGCTGCTCGGGCGCGGAGCCCTCCCCGGGGGAGCCCGCAGCCGCCTGCTGCTGCACGCCGCCCGCCTGAGCCGCGGCGCCGTTGCTGGGCGCTGCGTTCTGGGGCGGCTGCTGCACGTTGTTGCCGGCCGGCTGCTGTCCGTCGGGAAGCTGCTCCCCGCGGTCGCTCCCGCCCTGGCGGCGAGCTGGGCTCGCCGCCCGGCGGCGAGCCTCCTCCTGGCCCGGCCCCGCGTTCCATGCCTGCTGGTCCTTTAGCAGCGCGTCGAACTCGCGCTCCGCCTGCCGCTGCGCCCGCTTGGCCAGCTTCGAAGCCTTGCGCCGCTCCTTCTGGGAGCGCTTGGCCTTGCCGTCCTGCGACGAGGACGAGCTGCTGGCGGTCTCAGCGGAGTCCGACACGATGGACGAGGCTGATGCCGAGGTAGTTGGAGCCGATTTGTCCGCCTTGCGCTTGCAGCGCTGGCGGGCTTCGGCGTCCTTGCGCCGCTTCTCCTTCAGCTTCTTGATCTCCCTGGCATTGTTGTCCTGCTGCACGAGGAGCTTCTTCACCATCGCCATGAGCTCAGCGACGGTGTGGGTCTCCTGACCCTCAGCGGCCTGGTTATCGGCCAGGCCGAGCTCCTTAACAGCGTTGGCCAACTCGGAGGCCTCCTGTGGGTCGTCCGAAAGAATATTGCCATCATCAGAGAAGCGAATATGTTTCTTAGGAACGGCTTTGGCCCGCCTAGCGGGACTATGCTTGTGATCGTCGGCGATCACGCGACTGGACTTGACCCTCGCTCGGGTCTTAGCGTAAAGCGAACCAATGGTTTGCTTTTTGATCTGCTTTTTGCCCTTCTTCTTTTTGATGGGCCTCACCGGAGCGGGGTTGAGGTCGGCGACCTCAGCCGACTCATCGGCGGCGGCGCGCGGCGCGGCCGCGAGCTCGCCCGTCTCCTTGGAGTGAGAAGACATCGCAAAGGTAACCTGGATACGAGGATACCACTGTCATGATTGGGCGGAGCAAAGGCTACTCGAGATGCTGTGCGACGCCTTTCTTAGGGTTTATGCTAGCCGTTTGTACGGCACCTGTAACCTCGGCGTTACATGTTGGGCCCTGGTGTTGGTTTCAGTTCCCTCCTCGGTGTCTTGGAGGTAGGGGTGGCCGTGTGTGCCGCCCGTGCAGCAGTGGCTCCTGGCCCCTTGCTGCCCCCGTCCCTGTCCCTGTCCTGTCTGCGAGTTTAGGCGTTGCTTGGCTTTTTCTCTCTCCTTGGCTCCTTGCGGTGGTTTTTTGGGCTTCTTGCCAGGCTGTTGCGGCTTGCCGGTCTTGCTCGGCTTGCCCGTTGGGCTTCGCTTTCCCAGTCCTTGTAACGTCCCTCGCAGAAAAAAAAAAAAAAGCAGCGGGCCCAGCAGCGGCCACAGCACCCGGTACACCTCATAAGGCAGGCCGTCCGAGCCAGGGGCGGTGCCATTCAGACAGGACGACAGAGCAGCCGCAAGTTCGTCCAGCTGCAGCTCGCCGGCGGCTGGGGCTGCGTCGGCAGCTTCCCTGAGGGGCTGGGGGAGCCGGCGGCGGAGGTGCTGCAGGAGCTGGTCTTGGGCTGTCAGGTCCACCTGCTCCACCCGGAACAGACCCGTGGGGCTGTCACTGCTGTACATGGCGTGGGCCGCGGCTGTGATAGCGGCGGCCGCACCCGGGTCACGGAATTAAAAAAAAAAAAAAAACTTAGCGGAACCGGGAGGGGCTGACCCGGGACTGAGAGGTGGGTGACTGGCTCCCGGGTGCGCACCTCGCGTCCGAGCTGGTGGAACCAGCCGGTGCCCTTGTCGCCATGCTGCGTGTACGCGGCGTCCAGCGCTGCTGTGCGGCGGATGGCGGCCTGTTTGACTGCCGTGGTGAGCTGGCTGCAGGCCTGTGCTGCCAAGGCGCCGGCGTCGGGCCCGGGCATAGCATGCTGCATGGCTGCCAGGGCTGCACACGCAGCGTGTTTGGCCGCCCTCAGGCTGGCGGCCTGGTCCGTCAGGTGCTGTCTGTGGAGGTGATCGGCTGCACTGCGGAGGCGACCTTTCAGACATTCCCACACCTCACGTGGGTCAGCAGCGGCGTCTTGCTGCTGGACGGCCTGGATTGCCAGCTCCACTGCCGACTGCAGGCGGGGCAGCAGGCTGGGGTGGTACAGCAGGTACGTGGGGAACGCCCAGCTGCTGCGGCCGAGGGTGGGGAGCCCTGGCAGCGCCAGCTCCAAGAGCACCCCATGATGATCCCCCGGGGCGCCTGGCACCACCCGAACAGCTGTCACGTACTGCTGCAGAGGGTGGCTAATGAGCCAGCGGTCCAGGCGTGCCACCGGCGGTCGAGTTGGTGATGCCGGGTGAGTGAAGCCCCCCCCCACGCCGGAAGACAGCCAGGGGTCGACCAGATTGGCCCCGTGGACCAGGGCCTGCAGTGCAGGCCTCCCGCCGGCCCGATGGGCAGACGGTTGGGCCTCGTCACCCGCATGCAGGACGCAGTTAAGGTCCCCTCCAAGCAGAATGTGGCGGTCTGTCTCGAGGTATGGCTGCAGGCTTTGGAAGAACTCTGGGCGGCTGGCGGCCACCGACGGGGCGTAGATGCATAGGAGGCGTAGGCGAAGGTGGAGGACATCCCAGTCCCAGCAGCAGACACGGCCGGCAGTGTCCGAGGTGTACGGGTGCTGCACACAGCCCGGCAGGCTGATCCCTGGCCGCGCCAGGATGGCTGCCAAAAAAAAAAAAAAAAAAACAGCTGAGGTCCGTCCCCGGGCTGTAACCCCATTTGCCCCGCCACGGGGCCCCCGGGCCGCTGCCTCGTTGTAAAACTGACTGCAGTGCTGCTTTGCTGCCCAGTTTCGCCTCCTGTACGAAGGTGACAGCCGGGTTGCCTGCGACCTGCTGCTGGTAGCAGAGCAGCCTGGAGGCTCGCGCCCGCCCAAGCCCATTGACGTTTACGGTCAGGAGCTTGAAGGTGGGCGCGGTCCCGTCGGTCCTCATGGCTGCGCGCCACGCGCCGCCCGTCGGGAGGGGCGGCCGTCGTGGCGGGCGATTTGGGTTCGGGCCTGCTGCAGTTGGCCCAGAGCAGCGACGATGAAGGAGCGCACGTGCCCGGGGGTGGGGTGCAGGCCCGGCAGGTGTTGGTTTCAGTTCCCTCCTCGGTGTCTTGGAGGTAGGGGTGGCCGTGTGTGCCGCCCGTGCAGCAGTGGCTCCTGGCCCCTTGCTGCCCCCGTCCATGTCCCTGTCCTGTCTGCGAGTTTAGGCGTTGCTTGGCTTTTTCTCTCTCCTCGGCTCCTTGCGGTGGTTTTTTGGGCTTCTTGCCAGGCTGTTGTGGCTTGCCGGTCTTGCTCGGCTTGCCCGTTGGGCTTCGCTTTCCCAGTCCTTGTAACGTCCCTCGCAGAAAAAAAAAATAGGAATGGGGCCAGGGAGCGCAGATGGTCGTGTTAGACCTTCAGAAATGCGCCGGCAGAGCTGCGATTGCCGGTCTGAGCTTGGAGGGCGGGCTCCAGGGCGGATTGGGCCGCTGCCAGCACCTCGGGCTGCACATGCGGGCACCGTGGGGACAGATAGCTGTGGTTCTCGCGCAGGAGGAGGGCGTCCAGTTCCATTGCGCCGAGGGGCGCTGGGGGCGACAGGTCCAGCTGGTGCAGTGCCCGGCGGCAGAAGGCGACCACGACGGGGCGGGGATCGACGAGCTCCGGAGACTCCAGTCGGGGGTGGTGGCGGATGAAGAGCTTTCGCAGAACCGCCTGGAAGGCGATGGACGAGCAGGCGGGGTGGGGGCATGTCGCGAAGTAGTCCACGAACTGGTCGTGGTACCCAGCCGCAAGGGTGTCTGCGGGGGGGACCCACTGGCTGGGCGTGGCTGTGATCAAGCTAGCGGCCCGCAGCACGTCGAGCTCCGCGGTCGGCAGTCCCAGGCCCGGGGCAGTGCTGGGGCCCGGCGGGGGCTGGTGTGGAGGGCTGGCGGCCTGCGCTGTGGGGCTGTGGGCGGCCAGCTGGGGCGGCGGGCCGTGAGCTGCC